>CM061130.1:36717696-36736167 GCA_030789695.1 Scilla litardierei
ACTGAAAAATAAGAGAAGACAAAATTATGCCAAAAATCATATCATTTAATAAAAGATCCATATCTTCCAGAAAATGCAGAAAATAGATCCGAGCTAAGTAAAATCAGCAAAACTGTCCATTGAAACATAGAGATTGCCATCTTCAACTGAAAAATAAGAGAAGACAAAATTATGGCAAAAATCATATCATTCAATAAAAAGATCCATATCTTCTAGAAAATACAGAAAATAGCTTCGAGCTAAGTAAAATCCACAAAAATATTTTTTTTGAACCGAGAGTTCCCCATCTTCAACTGAAAAATAAGAGAAAAAAAAATTAGGCTATAAAAATCATATCATTTAATATAAAGATTCATATCTTACAAAAAATGTAGAAAATAGTCTGGAGATCAGAAAAGGGAATTGCTATTTGGACAGACCTATCTGCTGAGTTCACATACCTCTTAATTTTTTGCTGATGTGCACAGTATAAAAACGCATTTGGGCTACAGTTCACAGACCGGACGAAATCACCTTCAGACTTCTCCTTTGCATTAATGCTTCGCGCTCCTTCCTCTCGCAAAGTTCTCTAGGGTTCGCCTGCAATCTATCCATCTCTGTCGATCACTTCTTTTGCGCCCGTCGGATCTGACGCATTAAAAGAACTGGGTGGATCTGATCTCATCTCATGATCTCCTTCGTCTTCCTCTCGTGATCTCTCGGGAAGCTCCTTCCTCTCTGATCTCTTCTCGCGATATCCCAAGTGCTTGAGAATCGACTCTCAAGTTCATTCAAGCGGTGGCTCCTCCTTCACCCCATCTCATGGTTAATGGTTGGTAAAGTTTCGATCTTCGATAAAGATGTGGTCCTTGGTTATAAAGTTTCGATCTTTCATAATAAGGGTCTGTTCTTTGATAAATCGGTGATCTGTGATATAAAGTTTCGATTTTTGACATTATGATATGTAGTTTTTTTTGCTCCTTGGTTACCTTTCATACTACATACATATGAATTCTTAATTATTCAAGTTCTATTATTTGCTTGATTGTTTGGAACATTTTGATAAATCTGTAATTTTTACTATTGTAAAATTTTGCTGGATAATTTTGATGTGATCTTTTGTCTACATTTACATTTATAATATTGAACATGCTGCATATTCACTATGACCAATTTTGTCTACATTTACATTTATATCAATCGCACAAGTCATTTGAAAGATGGTAACAGGGTCGTTCTGTGAAAACTCAAAGATGGAATATGTCATGTTTCATTATTTCCAGAACCTTTTACAAATCCACTATGACCAATTTTTATCTCTAACATAATTATTGGATTTACCACCCAAATGTAGCCTCAATTGAATCACCGTTTTCCTTCAAGGAGATCAATTTTGTTGTTGGGTAATTTTGTCCTTATTAGCTTCATAGGCCGAATAGCTTCCTGATTTTTTTACTTCAGCAATTTCAGGGCTTGGTCAAACCAAACATGTCTCCCTTAATGAATATTAGGATTTCTTAGTGGGAAATCCGATACCGAATTCAGAACCAGTTTCAGAAATTGACTTCAGAAATATGAAACATAATTTTGCAGTAGAATCTGAATTATGTTTCAGAATTCTCACTGAAACTGCTACAGATTCTGAATGCTGCTTATTCGGAACTTGCTGAATATGCTGCTAACTTCTGAAAGAGATTTCTTTCAGGAGTACGTAAAAGAACATGTCCCAGAATACAAGATTCTGATTCTGTATTCTAGGTACAGGTCGGCATCAAACAGCAGCAGTATTCTGATACCGAACTGCGCCAAAAAATTCAACCGCATGTTCATTATCAGTAAAAATTTCAATGAATTGATTAACATATACCTATTGTGCTTTGTTTGTGTAAAGAAAATTGTTGTTGCACTATTGCATTTGGCTCCATGTGGATGAGAACAAAGCCCTTAATAAATGTTTTTTCTTGATTAAATGATGTACATTTTCCTTATGCATGACAGGTAGGTGTTGAGAATTTAGTTCGAATTTGTTGCCAAAGCTAGAAGAAGGAAATTGCATACATGGAGAATGCAATTTTTCATATGGAGGGTGTTCTATCTCCATTTATAGAAGGAGATGAAAATGGAAAGGTATGAAATAAATGATATTTAATACTTTGTAAATGAAATTCATAAATGTATGCTAAGTGTTGATGGTAAATATAAATTGTAGAATACTGTCTTGAGCAGCGTATGTAGCGTTGGGACAGAGTGTAATGTAGATATTATTGTGCAATTTACTATCACAACCATATTTTGAAGTAGAGATGAACTATTACAATGGATAAATGACAGCGGTAGTGAAAATGGGCTGGTGATTGTGAAAAGGGCAACGAATATAACGAATATGGGTGGTAGGCTCCCACATATTTATTTTGCTTGCGAAAGGAGTGGGATATATCATGGCAACAATTTTAGTTGTGAGAAAAAGACGAAGAAGAAGACCAGAAGCAAGAAATGTGGTTGTCCTTTTCTTTGATGGCGAAGATGATTGGCAATAGGATGAATGGAATGTAACAGTCTTGTGTGGGGTGCATAACAACCTGCCCGCGACTTACCTCGAGGGACATTCATAAGCGGGGAGATTACAATGCTCGGAGATGGAAATATTGGTAGAACTGTCGCAAAGTCTTGTGAAGCCAAGAGAAATTTTAAGAATATTGAAGAAACGAGATAAGTATAATGTTACAACGATTAAAATAATTTACAATGCCAGACAGAAGTTAAAGGTTGTGGAGATGGCAGGGCGATCTCAAATGCAACAACTCATGAAGCGCTTCATGGAGAAGCAGTACATTGAATTTCATACTTCTGATGCAAAGACATCATGTTTTAGGAATTTATTTTGGGCACATATGACTTCAGTTGATATTTACATGCATTTCCTGATATTCTGACAATGGACTGCACATATAAGACAAACAGATACCGGCTTCCATTGTTTGAGATTGTCGGCGTGACATCGACTGAAATGACATTCAGTATCGCAATTTTTACTTGGAGGTTGAACGAGAAGATTGCTATACATGGGCATTGGATCAGTTGAGATATTTGCTTTTGGATTCACGATGCCTAGAATAATTTTGACAGATAGAGAGCAAGCTCTTATTAATGCCATCACCAAAGTATTTCCCTCCGCGAAGAATCAATTATGTAAATGGCATATTTCAAGGAGTGTAGTGGCGAATTGCAAGAAATTTTTGAAGTCAAAGAAAATTGGGATGGATTCCTATCAAGCTGGAGTTTGTTGGTACTAGCACGTACGGAGGAGGAGTATGGGAAAAAACTCAGTGAATTTGAGAAAAAATTTATTGCTTCTACGTATTCCATAAGATATATGAAGAATTCATGGTTGGACAAACACAAGAAGATGTTTGTTTCAGCTTGGACCGATACAAATGTGTATTTTGGGAATGCAACAACCAATAGAGCAGAGAGTTTGCATGTAAAGCTTAAAAAGCACTTGGAATCATCGGCATGCAGTTTTGCAACATCATGGTCTATTATGCATTCTTTGCTAGAGCTGCATCATACATAGATTAAGGCATCTTTTGAGAAATCAAAGAGCTGCATGCTGCATGACATGAAGGGCCCCTTATACAAGGATTTGAATGGGTTTATGACTATGAATGAAATGAAAACAATTATGGATCAAGCAGCACAGTCTGAGACAAGTGGCATTGGAAGAAGCTAGACATTGTACCCATGAAGGAATTGATCGAAGAGGATGTGCTAATAAAGGAGGAGTTGGATACGGTATACAAGAAATACAAAGCCCTGGATGGTTCTACTAAGAGGCAGATGCTAATAAAGCTGAAGGAGATATCCATCCCAACGACCACTTTTCTTATCGAGCCAGAGGTAAAGGTAAATGTGAGGGGGAGGCCAAAAAAGAAAAAGAAGGAGAATATGAATACATCCACCGGGTGGGAGCCTTCTCACTTTGAGCATGTATTTTCTGCTAAAGGTACTTGCCCTACTCCTTGCAAAAGGCTCTTCGTTCAAAGTTTCCTTGGTAAAACCACCACGTCGAGAGAAGGAAAAGGTGTACCGGTCCCATTCAGTTTCATCATCATCACCATTCATTGATAACTTTCCAGAAGGTATCAGACCATATATACAACTTGTCAAGAATGTCAAGGCCGATGGCAACTGTAGGTACAAGGCAGTTGGAGGTCTACTTGGCACAGGGGGATAGGACAACTGGAGGAAGGTGAGAATTGATTTGAGGATATAGTTGAATAAATATAATGACGAGTGCATCAGAATTCTTAGTGTCGAAAAGATAGCACATCATGATGCGGCATTGTCATATATGGATGATTAGCTCCCGTACAGTTGTTTGATGACCAAGCCAGATATTGGCTATATTGATATAACTGCGTGTTGCATTATCTATCCAACAAAACATGTCTTACATTTTTTTTCCTCTTATGTCGGGAACCCATGCCATTACCTCTCCGTCGCCATATCATTATAGGGTATGTTACTGATAATCTTTGTCGAGGTATATCTTTTGGATGGAAGCCCTATACCACCAGTTGCGTCATGTTGGGAACAAAACCGTCACCCCCGGGAAAACGGATGTGATGAAGCGTATGGAAAAACTGTGAAGAAATTCAGGGATATAGTCAGCAAAGATATGGCTATAAGAGATATAATCGTTATTGAAGATAATTGAATGGTATGCACATATTACAAATCAATTCATCCTTTGTCTCCCTGCAATTTTTATGTTTATTCATACATGGCATTACTGCATTTTCTTATCTATAATACTGCTTGTATGTTCAGGCATGTGTGCATCCACATGTGCACTTTTCACTTGATATGGATTTTGTTCCCAAGAAGTATTATAGCTAATAATTTTCTTCGCTATAATTATCAAATCGTGCAGCAATGTTGTGTCGGAAACGTGTTCGATACACGTGTCATGCATACATGTCTTATTTATTTAGAAATTGTGGCATGTGGAATAACGATATTCATGAAATATAGCTAGGAATATAGATGCCTCTAAGTGATTGCATGTCAGGACACATATTTAAGTTATAGGTAACAACAATTACATGTATAAATGAATGTAGTGTTTTGTATTCTATGTTTATATATGTATGAATAATGTATATGATTATTCATGAAGTTGAAAGGAACGGACGAATATACCAATTTCATGTTCACCCCATTTAGTAACTGTTTCTAGATTATTTTCTTACTCTTTTACATTCATGCTTCGCCATTTTTTGACCATTCATTCACCATTCATTCTACTAAAATTTGTGTACCAATGATGCTCATTTAGCAGATGATGTACTATTTTTTTCTTTTCGAAAGTTCCTAGCTATCGTCAAGGTTTAACTAATTTTTTAACCCCTTCATGTCTTTTCCTGGAAAAATTAGGAGGTTTGGAAATTTCTGGTCTTCTCATCATGTTGTTGTATTCTTCAAGCCTGCTTATTTTGTGCCCAAGTTGCGACTCTTCGGTATAATTTGCATGCAAGTTAGAATCTATACCATGAGCTTGTTGCTTTGTTTCGGTTGCAGAACCATGATTTTTACAACTTTATCAATACATTTACTAAAATAGTCAGAATCTATACTCTTATAGGTGCAGCCCTTTCACACAAGTGGTCGTCTGGGCTCTGTATTTGTGGAGGAAGTTTGGGCACTTCTAAGTTATTCCACTCATTCATCTTTGTATTAGCGCTTCTCAGTATGCAAACAGACAGAATATTACACCATCAATCTTGATAAAACAAGGAAACACATTAATACACGTAGTCATGTAAAACAATTGTCATTCAAATGAATAGGGATTTGATCATCACTTGCAAATGTCAGATGATCTATGTTTTTAAGTAATCTGAGAATATTACAGCAGTAAGATTGCATGCAACTTGATTTGTGGTGAAATATGGAAAAAATTGTTATTGACTGTCATTTTATGATTGAGTTTGCATGACATTTTATGATTGCAATTTGCATGCAACTTGTATTTTTTTATTTTAATTTTTTTAAATTAACATGTGGATTTAATTATGTGGTATTGATCTATTATGTGGAATGTTAGTCATATTATGTGCTATATGTTTCAGGATTTTTCAGGATTTTCCTATAAGCAAGCATGCCCAATTTCTCTTATTCAGTTACATAGCCCCAACCCTTCGTAATATGACTTCATACATGTGTAATTGAAGAATATACGGTAGGCATATGTAATATATGTTTTCTTTCACAAGAAGAAGAGGTAGAACGATATTGTCAAAAATCACTAATATGAAAGAGCATTAATCTATACATGGCATATGTTGTTAAGTTTAGAGCTTGTTGGGTTTTTAATGTTCTTTCAATAGCCATGACATCTATAAATTTTGGGCGATTCTCATTTTCTGTGCTATTCTGCATGCAGATTCATTACTCCAAGCAAGGGCCAAGGTGGAATACGTTCCTAGCATATGTTGGGCCTGGGTTTCTTGATTTTCAGTGATACTTAGAATATATGAATGTGATGTATTAATGGATTTTTTTATCAGAAAGATAGTCACCTAGTTGGTATGTTCGACACTCTTCATATAATTTAGCAACACTCTAAATTCTTCATTGTATTCTTTCATCCATGAGAAAACATGCATGTCATCTATACTATAATTTTTGAGAAATTACCATAGCCAGTCATAATGTCTTAGTTTCATTATTATTATTTTATTTTGCTAATTTCTTAAATTGTCAGAGCACACGGATTTTGCATGTTGTCTGGACCCGTTTTCATCTGTATGCTAATTGTGGATGCATATGTTCTGTTTTGTTCTCCTAGCAAACATTCTAAATGGTCAGCTCTTTGTGGATTGTTTCTGGAGTCTAGTAATCTCCATGATTTCCACTGGGATTTTTCTTAACAACAAAAACAAACACAATTTGTAGACAACAATTATGGTATAATCTCACAGTGCAGATACAAGAACATTGTAAAGCTTTCTATTAAGTGTAACATGTTTAGAATCATGAAACAGGTATAGAAAAGGCAGCATTCCTCATGGTGCAAGATGTGAGAGGATTTAAGATACATATGCTATTATATGAAAGGCCACCCGAAGACTCAGGCCCACCTAGCAGCCTCACCTGGAAGCATACATGGCATACATATGGATGGTACAAGATTTTATAAGGGACCTGGAAACAAATGACTATGGGATTGTACAAGATTTTCTGGAAGGAAATATTTTTTGGGTTTTCGTGTAGTAATAATTTGAGTTAGATTTCAATATCTTTTTATATTTTTTGGATGCACAGTTGTTAGGGTTTTTGGAATATCATACAATTGATGTTTTGTACATGGATGTTAGTGACATCCTTGCGAAATGAAATTGTTGAAGAATTTCGTAAGATATTATTGAAGAATTTGATGAATTTGTAAGAATCTGTCATATTGAGGAATGGATAAGAAGAATATGTTGCAGAATCTGTTATTTTTTTCTCAGTACTATATGCAAATTGTAAATTGTTTAACTTGCAAATCATTCAGAGTATGTCCCAATGGTTATAATGGAACAATTGTTACAGGAAGAACACAACTGCTACATATCTTAACAATTGTTACAGATCTCTGTTACACGAAGAACACATAAACTTGCTCTCCTTTGTGCTGGATATGATAAACTCTCATTGACAATCACATAAACTTGCTCTCTTTTTTGTTGTATGTCCCACATATATCATGCCTATCAGCTTCCAGATTTGAGCTCTGCTGATATGTCTCAAGTATGAAACCAAGCTGTAAATGCATTAAAAAGCATATATCAGTTTACCTAAAGCCTGAAACATGAAATGAGAAAAAAATCTGAATGTTGGATATATTGGAAATGAAGCAAGCTTTAAAAATATGAAATTGCTTACAAATTGATACCTGAAGCATGACACCAAAAAAATTTCAATGATGGACATAAATATACATGAAGACTGAAACCTGAAACCTAAAAAATTCTGAACATATACCTAAAGCCTGAAACTGATTATAGTTTATTCACTTTCCAAACATCAGCAAATTTTGGTGTGTGGACACCGCTATTCTAACTTCGAAAATTGGAACTGCCATCGAAGTTTAATCATATAATGCTGTGGATGTTCAACATCATTATGAATGCAAATGTCTATGTGCCATCTTCCAACTCAACAGCACAGTACTGGCAAATGTCCAACTTGTTGGGATTGATCAAATAACCTCTCAACATCTGCTACCCTCCCTGATTTTGCAAAGAAATCTGTTACAATATCATGGAATTGGGAAGAAGCAAGTCACCTCTTACGCATCTCCTACAGTGGACCACATGCGATGTCTAAGTCACCTACTTCACACAATTAAGTGATTAAAGTCTCAAAAGTGAATGCATCTGGCCTTGATTACATCTCGGGCTTCATTCCTGCCTTCAGCTCTTTCTCCTCCAACTTGCTGTGGTTGAGAAGGGCGCGGAGCTCCGCGAAGGAGGAGTCGGAGGAGGAGTCGGAGGAGAGAGTCCAGAGGCAGAGGAAGTCATCGAAGGAGGCGCGGAAGCTAGTGGTGGAGTTGGGCTGGAACATGAAGTCTGTGCACCCATTGAAAATGTCTGTAAACTCAGCAATTCTAAGGGCTTTTTTGGGGTTTTAAAAAGATCTATTAAAGGGTAAGTTTGGCATTTTTTGAAAAATTAAGTGGTAAGTAAATTCAGCAAAAAAGTATGTCCCAATAGCAATTCCCATCAGAAAAATCCGCAAAAATGTCCATTGGAACCAGGAGATCACCATCTTCATTTGAAATATAAGAGAAGACAAAAATAAGGCCAAAAAATCAAATGATTTAATAAAAAGATACATATCTTCCAGAAAATGTAGAAAATAGATTCGAGGTGAGAAAAATCCGTAAAAATGTCCATTTGAACCGAAAGATCGCCATCTTCAGCTAAAAATAAAAGATGACAAAATTAGGCAAAAAATCATATCATTTAATAAAAAGATACATTTCTTCCGTAAAATATAGAAAAATAAGCCCAAGCTCAGAAAAATCCGCAAAAATGTCCGTTGGAACCGAGAGATGGCCATATTCAGCCAAAAAATAGAAGACAAAATTAGGCCAAAAAATCATATCATATCATAAAATGATCCATAAATTCCATAAAATGTAGAAAAATAGCCCCAAGATCAGAAAAATCCACAAAAAAATCAGTTTGAGCCGGGAGATGGCCAAATTCAACCGAAAAATAAGAGAAGACAAAATTAGGCTATAAAATCATATCATTTAATAAAAGGTACATATCTTACAGAAAATGTAGAAAATAAACCGAAACTAAGAAAAATCTGCTCAAAATGTCCGTTGGAACCGGGAAATCGCCACATTAAACTAAAAAAATAGAACACAAAATTAGGCCAAGTAATCATATCACTTAATAAAAAAACCATATCTGCCAAAAAATGTAGGAAAATTGTCCCAAGCTAAGAAAAATCAGCAAAAATGTCTGTTGGGACCGGTAGATCACCATCGTCAACTGGCAAAATAAGAGAAGACAAATTTAGGCTATAAAAATTATACCATTTAATAAAAAGTACATATCTTCCATAAAAGATAGAAAATAACACCGAGCACAGAAAAATCAGCAAAAATGTCCGTTGGAACTGAGAGATCGCCATCTTCAACTGAAAAATAAGAGAAGACAAAATTAGGCCAAAAATTCTATCATTAATAAGAAGATCAATATCTTCCAGAAAATTTAGAAAATATCTCCGAGGTTAGATAAATCCGCAAATATGTATGTTCGAACAGGTAGATCCTATCGTCAACTAAAAAATAAAAGAATGCAATATTAGGTCAAAAATCATATCATTTAATAAAAAGATACACAAATTTCTGAAAATGTAGAAAAATATCCACAAATTCAGAAAAATCCGCAAAAATGTTTGTTGGAACCAAGAGATCGTCATTTTCAACTAAAAAAAATAAGAGAAGACAAAATTAGGCTATAAAAATCATATCATTTAATATAAAGATCCAAATCTTACTGAAAATGCAGAAAATACCCCGGAGCTCAAAAAATCCGCATAAATGTCCGTTGGAACTAAGAGATCGGCATCTTCAACTGAAAAAAGAGAAGACAAAATAAGGCCAAAAAGTCATAACATTTAATAAAAAGGAACAGATTTTCCAGAAAATGTAGAAAGATATCCCCAAGCTAAGAAAAATCCGCAAAAATGTGCATTTGAACCGGGTGATCGCCATTTTCAACTGAAAAAATAAAAGAGAAGTGAAACGTAGGCTATAAAAACATTTAATTTAATAAAAAGATCATCTTTCAAAAAATGTAGAAAATAGCATCGAGCTCATAAAAATCTTCAAAAATGTCAGTTGGAACCGAGTGATCGCCATCTTCAATTGAAAATTAAGAGTTGACAAACTCAGAACAAAAATCATATAATTTAATAAAAAGACACATGTCTTCCAGAAAATTTAGAAAATAACCCCAAGGTCAGAATAATCTGCAAAAATGTCCGTTAGAATTGGGAGATGTCATCTTCAACTTAAACATAAGAGAAGACAAAATTAGGCAAAAAATCATATCAATTAATAAAAAGACCCATAACTTCCCGAAAATGTAGAAAAATAGCACCAATCTCAGAAAAATATACAAAAATATCCGTTGAAATCGGAAGCTCGACATCTTCAACAGAAAAATAAGAAAAGGGAAAAATTAGGTAATAAAAATCATATCATTTAATATAAAGATTCATATCTGACAGAAAATGTAGAAAATAGCCTAGCGCTCAGAAAAATCCCTAAAATGTCCGTTGGAACTGGGAGATCGCCATCTTCAAGTGAAAAATAAGAGAAGACAAATTTAGGCCAAAAATCATATCATTCAATAAAAGATCCATGCATTCCAGAAAATTTAGAAAATATCCTTCAGGTCAGAAAAATCCACAAAAATGTCCGTTAGAACAGGGAGATCGCCATCTTCAGCTAAAAATAAGAGAAGACAAACTTAGTCTATAAAAATCATATCATTTCATAAAAGATCCAATTCTTCAATGAACTTTAAAAATAGTTCCGAGGTGAGAAAAATCCACAAAAATGTTCGTTGGAATCGGGAGATCGCCATGTTCAACTGAAAAATAAAAGAAGGCAAATTAGGCTAAAAATCATATCATTTAACATAAAGATTCATAACTTACAGAAAATTTAGAAAATAGCTCAGAGCTCAGAAAAATCCCTAAAAATGTCTGTTGGAACCGGAAGATCGTCACCTTCCACGAAAAAAATAAAAGATAACAAAATTATGCCAAAAAATCATATTATTTAATAAAAAGATCCTTAACTTCCTGAAAATGTAGAAAATAGCATCGATTTCAGAAAAATCTGCAAAAATGTCTGTTGGAATCGGAAGATCGCCCTTTTTAACTTAAAACAATAAGAGAAGACAAAATTAAGTTATAAAAATCATATCATTTAATATAAAGATTCATATCATACAGAAAATATAGAAAATAACTCGGAGCACAGAAAAATATGCAAAAATGTCCGTTGGAACCAGGTGATCGACATCTTTAATTGAAAAATAAGAGAAGACAAAATTAGGCCAAAAATCATATCATTTAATAAAAAGATCCATATCTTCCAGAAAATTTAGAAAATATTCTCGTGGTCCGAAATATCTGTAAAAATATCTGTTGGAACCGGGAGATCGCCATCTTCATTTGAAAATAAGAGAAGACAAACTTAGTCTATAAAAATCATACAATTTGATAAAAAGATGCATATTTTCAATGAACTTTTGAAAATAGTTCCGAGCTGAGAAAAATCCGCATAAATGTCCGTTGGAACCGGGAGATTGACATCTTCAACTGAAAAATAGAGAAGACAAAATTAAGTTAAAAATTATATCATTTAATATTAAAATTCAGATTTTACAAAAAATTTAGAAAATCGCCCGGAGCATAGAAAAATCCATAAAGACGACAAAATTAGATAGCCATCTTCAATGGAAAAATGCCATGTGGGAACCGGGAGATAGCCATCTTCAACGAAAAATAAGAGACGACAAAATTAAACCAATAAGTCATGTCATTTAATAAAAATATCCATAACTTTCCGAATATATATAAAAATAGCGTCGAGCTCTGAAAAGTTTGCAAAAATGTCGGTTTGACCTGGGAGATCGCCATGTTCAACCGAAAAATAAGAGAAAAATTAGGCTATAAAAATCATATCAATTAATATAAATATTCATATCTTATAGAAAATGTAAAAAATAGCCCGGAGCTAAGAAAAATCTGTGCAAATATCCGTTGAAACCGGAAGATCGTCATTTTTAACAAAAAAGAGAAGTCAAAATTAGGCTTAAAAATCATTTAATAAAAAGATTCATAACTTCCAGAAAATGTAAAAATAATACCGAGCTAAAAAATCCTCACAAATGTCTGTTTGAATCAAGAGATCGCCATCTTCAGCTGAAAAATTAGAGAAGACAAATTTTTGCCAAAAATGATATCATTTAATAAAAAGATCCATATCTTCTTGAAAAGTCAGAAAATAGGTCCGAGCTCAGAAACATCAGCAAAAATTTCCGTTGGAACTGGGAGATCTCTATTTTCAATTGAAAAAAATAAGAGCAGATAAACTAATGCCAAAAATCATATAATATAATAAAATGATTCGTATATTCTAGAAAATGCAGAAAATAGCTCCGAGCTGAGTAAAATCCGCAAAAATGTATATTGGAGCAGAGAGATCGCCATCTTGAACTTAAAAATAAGAGAAGACAAAATTATACCAAAAGTCATATCATTTATTAAAAAGATCCTCATCTTCCAGAAAATACAGAGCTATGTAAAATCCGCCAAAATATCCCGAGAGACATCAATAACTGAAAAATAAGGGAAAATAAAATTAGGCTATAAAAATCATATCTTAAATATA
This sequence comes from Scilla litardierei, assembly GCA_030789695.1. Taxonomy (NCBI): domain Eukaryota; kingdom Viridiplantae; phylum Streptophyta; class Magnoliopsida; order Asparagales; family Asparagaceae; genus Scilla; species Scilla litardierei. The sequence continues at coordinate 36,730,649 of CM061130.1, forward strand.
AAGATTCCTCAGAAAAATCTGCAAAAAATGTCTGTTGGAACCAAGAGATTGCCATCTTCATCTGAAATATAAGAGAAGACAAAATTAGGCCAAAAAATCAAATGATTTAATAAAAAGATCTATATATTCCAGAAAATGTACTCAAGGTCAAAAAAATCCATGTTCGTTGGAACTGGGAGATCGATATCTTCAACAAAAAAATAAGAGAAGACAAAATTAGGCCAAAAATCATTTCATTTAATATATGATCATTATCTTCCATAAAATAAAGAAAATAGCCTCTAGCTCAAAAAATATGCAAAAATGTCCGTTGGAACATGGCGATCGCCATCTTCAACTGAAAAATAAGAGAAGCGTGATATCATTTAATAAAAAGATCCACATCTTGCAAAAAAATACAAAAAATAGCTCCGAGCTAAGTAAAATCCGCAAAAATATCTGTTTGAACCGGGCGTTGCCCATCTTCAATTAAAAAATAAGAGAAGACAAAATTAGGATATAAAATCATATCAATTAATATAAAGATTCATATCTTACAGAAAATGTAGAAAATAGACTGGAGCTTAGAAAAATCAGCAAAATGTCCGTTGGAACCGGAAGATCGCCATCTTCATCTGAAATATAATAGAAGACAAAATTATGGCAAAAAAATCAAATAATTTAATAAAAAGATACATATCTTTCAGAAAATGTAGAAAAATAGTCACGAGCTCAGAAAAATATGTCTGTTCGAAGCTGGATATTGCCATTTTCAACTGAAAAATTAAGAAAAGACAAAATTAGGCTATGAAAATCATATCATTTAATATAAATATTCATATCTTATAGAAAAGGTAGAAAATAGCTCGGAGCTCAAAAAAATCCGCCCTAATGTCCGTTGGAACTGAGAAATCGACATCTTCAACTTAAAAATGAGAAGACAAAATTAAGCCAAAAAATCATAACATTTAATAAAAAGGTACATATTTTCCAGAAAATGTAGAAAAATAGCCCCAAGTTAAGAAAAAACAACAAAATGTGCATTGTAACCGGTAGATCGCCATCTTCAACTAAATAAATAAGAGAAGAGAAACATAGGCTATAAAAAACAAATCATTTAATAAGAAGATCCATATCTTCCAAAAAAACGTAGAAAATAGCACCGAGCTTATAAAAATCCGCAAAAATATCTGTTGGAACATGCATCTTCCATCTTCAATTGAAAAATAAGAGAATGCAAACTTAGGCCAAAAATCATATAATTTTATAAATAGATCCATATCTTCCAGAAAATTTAGAAAATAGCACAAAGGTCAGAATATTCCTCAAAAATATCTGTTAGACCTGTAGATCACCATCTTCAACTTAAAAATAGAAGATAAAATTAGACCAAAAATTATATCATTTAATAAAATATCCATAACATCCTAAAATTTTAGAAAAATAGCACCAATCTCAGAAAAATTGGTAAAACTGTCCGTTGGAATTGGGAGATCGCCATCTTCAACTGAAAAATAAGAGAATAAAAATTCGATTATAATAATCATACTATTTAATATAAAGATTCATATCTTACAGAAAATGAGGAAAATAGCTCGAAGCTCAGAAAAATCCCTAAAAATGTCCGTTGTAACCGGGAGATCGCTATCTTCAACTGAGAAATAAGAGAAGACAAAATTAGGCCAAAATCAAATCATTTAATAAAAGATTCATATCTTCCAAAAAATTTAGAAAATACCCTCGAGGTCAAAAAAAATCTGCAAAAATGTCCGTTGGAATCGGGAGATCGACATCTTTAACTGAAAAGTAAGAGAAGACAAATTTACTCTATAAAAATCATATAATATAACAAAAACATCCATTTCTTCAATGAACATTTTTAAAATAGTTCCGAGCTGAGAAAATATGCAAAAATGTCTATTCGAACCGAAAGATCGACATCTTCAACTGAAAAATAAGAGAAGACAAAATCAGGCTTAAAATCATATCATTTAATGTTAAAAGATCCATATCTTCGAGAGAATGTAGAAAATAGACCCGAGCTCAAAAAATCTGCAAAGATGTCCGTTGGAACCAGGAGATCACCATCATCAATGAAAAATAATAAGAGAAGACAAAATTAAGCTAAAAATCATACCATTTTATAAAACAATCGATATCTTCCTAAAAATACAAAAAATAGCCCTGGGATCAGAAAAATCCGCAAAAATGTCTGTTGGAATCGAGAAACCGCCATCTCCAACTAAAGAATAAGAGAAGTTAGGCTATAAAAATCATATCATTTAACAAAAGATTCATATCTTCAATAAAATGTAGAAAATAGCCCCGAGGTAAGAGAAATGCGCAAAAATATCCGTTGGAACCGGGAGATCGACATCTTCAACCTAAAAATAAGAGCAGACAAAATTAGTCTAGAAAAATAATATCATTTAATAAAAAGATCCATATATTATAGAAAACATAGAAAATAGTCATGAGCTCAGAAATATCCGCAAAAATGTATGTTGCAATCGGGAGATCGATATCTTCAACTAAAAATTAGAGAGAAAAAATCAGGCTACAAAAATCATATCATTTAATAAAAAGATACTTATCTTCAATAAAATGTAGAAAATTGTCCGGGCTCAGAAAAATCCACAAAAAAATGTCAGCTGGAACCGGGAGAGCGCCATATTCAACTGAAAAATAAGAGACAACAAAATTAGGCAATTAAATCAGATCATGTAGTAAAAAGATAAATATCTTCCAAAAATTTAGAAAATGGCCCCAGGCTCAGAATAATCAACAAATATGTCCGTTGGAACTGGGAGATCACCATCTTCAACTGAAAAAATGAGAAGACAAAATTAGGCTATAAAAATCATTTCATTTAATAAAAAGAACCATATCTTTCAGAAAATGTTGAAAAATAGCCCCGAGTTAAGAAAAATCCGCAAAAATGTTTGTTGGAACCGGGAGATCGTCATCTCCAACTGAAAAAATAAGAGAAGACAAACGTAGAATATAAAAAATCATATCATTTAATAAAAATATAAAGATCCACAAGGGTTCAGAAAATTTATCATTAAGCTTCAATTTATACAATCTATCAATAAGTATATCTGAATCAATAAGTTTAACATGATTACAAATTAAAACATCCATGTTCAAATTTACATTTATAACCATATAAATCCAACTTCAGAAGGGAAACAAAATTCCTTGTAATTGTAGGAACATAAAGAGTCATACTTAAGTCCTATTGATAGCCAGTATCAATGACTAGAGCTCGAAAAAATCTACAAAAATATCCTTTGAAACCAGAAGATCGCCATTTTCAACTGAAAAATAAGAGAAGACAAAATTAAGCCAAAAAATCATATCAGTTAATAAAAAGATCCATAACTTCTAAAAATGAATAAAATAATCCCAAGCTCAAAAAAATCCGCACAAATGTCTGTTGGAACCGAGAAACCGCCATTTCCAACTAGAAAAAGAGAAGACAAAATTAGGTGAAAAAATCATAACATTTAATAAAAGATCCAAAACTACAATAAAATGTAGAAAATAGCTCCGAGCACAAAAAATCCGCAAAACTGTCCGTTGGTACAGGAAGATCGACATCTTCAATTGAAAAATAAGAGAAAACAAAATTAGGCCAAAATGATATTTATACAAAAGATTCATATCTTCCTGAAAATGCAGAAAATAGATCTGAGCTCAGAAAAATCCGAAAAAATGTATGTTGGAACAGGGAGATTCATATTCAACTGAAAAATAATAGAAGACAAAATTATGCCAATAATCATATCATTTAATAAAAAGATCAACATCTTTCAGAAAATGCAGAAAATAGCTCCGAGCCAAGTAAAATTAGGCAATAAAAATCATATCATTTAAAATAAAGATTTATATCTTACAGAAAATGTAGAAAATAGACTGGTGCTTAGAAATATTCGCAAAAATGTCCGTTGGAACCGGGAAATCGCCATCTTTAGCTTAAAAATAAGAGAAGATAAAATTGTACAACATATCATCAAACTGAAAATCAATGCCATAAAAATTGTTCATAAGAAATTGAACATCTCTAAAGGCATACATGATATATTTGAATAATCAAAATATATCTAATTTAAGAATTCCAAATTTTCATTCATATATCCATCGATTATCGAAAAGTTTAATTTCCTTTGGGAAAATTTAAAATCCAACAATAAATGAAAACACTTACTATGCATTTGAGTTTATTGGTGACATGAAAAACAATTATAAATAAACATATTGAATTTTGGTCACTTTGGTGTACCTAAATTCCTCAAACATAACACATATAACATAAAACAAATTCAATTCTCAAGATTAGAACTTCAAAAAACATGATTAGAATTCTTGTTTTATGTAAATTATAAATTTTACTCATCAAATAATAATGAGGTTTAATATCCCCATCAAAATAGTTAAACTATTAAGAATGTACAAGTGCCCCTTATAATTCACCTTCTTAATTAATCAAAACATTTAATCAAGTTAATCTAAACACAATTAAACATTTAATTTAGGCCAAGGGATGTTATCCTGTAGCCTGTGTTTCAATATTCGGGCCTATTTGCACCCCATTGCAAACATTGCAAGTGTGTGGGACCCGTAAATCTTTGCGGTAGTTCAGGCTAGCCCATAGGCGGGTCGCAGTAGAGGGCAAGGCCCATAGGCGGGCCACAAAAACAGAATTAGTTAGTAATTAAGCCGTAAAAAGAATGAGTTAGTGATAGCGGAAGCATAAATTTGTGTACAGAACTTTCTTAATCAAACAAGAAGTTCTGTAAATAAAATAAAAAACAATAATTAAACATTAATCCTTTGTTTTCCTTGCACAAATAACCCAATTAAAAACAAATAAAATACATCAAGAAAAGACTTTAATCTTAATGCCCAAAGGCAGCCCACAGAAGTCGCTTTAGAGGACAAATCTAGGCTGGCCGCTGAAGCATGAAGCACAGTAAATGGAAATGCACGCTTTAGCATGAAGCAAAATAAAATCATTAATCTACACACATACATTTGAAATCTGTATAAATTGATTTATTTCGAATATCAACACAACAATTAAATGTGGCAGGGTGGTCAAGGTGCCTTAATTAGGGTGTTGGTATGTAGCGACTCGGATCAAGAACTCGTCAGAAACAAGAATTAGTAGTTGATTAAAAAAATTAATCAATGCATTAAAAATCACTGCATAATAATGAAGTGCAGATGATGGCACAAAGGTGTTCTTCGGCCTGTTGGTCTTTAGTTTCATTCATTCATCCTGCAGGTTGCAGGATCAAATCCTTCCATCAACTGTTTTTTGTTTTTCACCATTCTTTTATTAAATTTATTCATTATAAATCTTGTAAACATAGACATTAATTGATTTAGTTGTAAAATCCACCATAACAAAAATTTGGCAGGGTGGTCCAATGCGACAGATTTATACATAGCTTTAAATTATTAATAATAATATATTATTATAACCATTTTTGGTTATAGCCTGATGGTTATAACTTTCTTGGAGTTATAACAGC
>CM061130.1:36736667-36818186 GCA_030789695.1 Scilla litardierei
CATGAAGATATGAATCTTTTGTATAAATATCATTTTGGCCTAATTTTGTTTTCTCTTATTTTTCAATTGAAGATGTCGATCTCCCTGTACCAACGGACAGTTTTGCGGATTTTTTGTGCTCGGAGCTATTTTCTACATTTTATTGAAGTTTTGGATCTTTTATTAAATGTTATGATTTTTTCACCTAATTTTGTCTTCTCTTTTTAGTTGAAAATGGCGATTTCTCGGTTCCAACAGACATTTGTGGGGATTTTTTTGAGCTTGGGATTATTTTATACATTTTTAGAAGTTATGGATCTTTTTATTAACTGATATGATTTTTTGGCCTAATTTTGTCTTCTCTTATTTTTCTGTTGAAAATGGCGATCTTTCGGTTTCAAAGGACATTTTTGTAGATTTTTTCGAGCTCTAGTCCTTGATACTGGCTATCAATAGGACTTAAGTATGACTCTTTATGTTCCTACAATTACAAGGAATTTTGTTTCCCTTCTGAAGTTGGATTTATATGGTTATAAATGTAAATTTGAACATGGATGTTTTAATTTGTAATCATGTTAAACTTATTGATTCAGATATACTTATTGATAGATTGTATAAATTGAAGCTTAATGATAAATTTTCTGAACCCTTGTGGATCTTTATCTTTTTATTAAATGATATGATTTTTATACTCTACGTTTGTCTTCTCTTATTTTTTTCAGTTGGAGATGACGATCTCCCGGTTCCAACAGACATTTTTGCGGATTTTTCTTAACTCGGGGCTATTTTCAACATTTTCTGCAAGATATGGTTCTTTTTATTAAATGAAATGATTTTTATAGCCTAATTTTGTCTTCTCATTTTTTCAGTTGAAGATGGTGATCTCCCAGTTCCAACGGACATATTTGTTGATTATTCTGAGCCTGTGGCCATTTTCTAAATTTTTGGAAGATATTTATCTTTTTACTACATGATATGATTTAATTGCCTAATTTTGTCGTCTCTTATTTTTTTAGTTGAATATGGTGATCTCCCGGTTCCGGCTGACATTTTTTGGGGATTTTTCTGAGCCCGTACAATTTTCAACATTTTATTGAAGATATGTATCTTTTTATTAAATGATATGATTTTTGTAGCCTAATTTTTTCTTCTCTAATTTTTAGTTGAAGATATTGATCTCCCGGTTACAACATACACTTTTTCGGATATTTCTGAGCTCATGACTATTTTCTATGTTTTCTATAATATATGGATCTTTTTATTAAATGATATGATTTTTCTAGCCTAATTTTGTCTGCTCTTATTTTTTAAGTTGAAGATGTCGATCTCCCGGTTCCAACGGATATTTTTGCGCATTTTTCTTACCTCGGGGCTATTTTCTACATTTTATTGAAGATATGAATCTTTTGTTAAATGATATGATTTTTATATCCTAACTTCTCTTATTCTTTAGTTGGAGATGGCGGTCTCTCGATTCCAACAGACAATTTTGCGGATTTTTCTTGATCCCAGGGCTATTTTTTGTATTTTCTGGAAGATATCAATTTTTTTATAAAATGATATGATTTTTAGCTTAATTTTGTATTCTCTTATTATTTTTCATTGATGATGGTGATCTCCTGGTTCCAACGGACATTTTTGCAGATTTTTTTGAGCTCGGGTCTCTTTTCTACATTCTCTCGAAGATATGGATCTTTTAACATTAAATGATATGATTTTAAGCCTAATTTTGCCTTCTCTTATTTTTCAGTTGAAGATGTCGATTTTTCGGTTCCAATAGACATTTTTACATGTTTTCTCAGCTCGAAACTATTTTAAAAACGTTCATTGAAGAAATGGATGTTTTTGTTATATTATATGATTTTTATAGACTAAATTTGTCTTCTCTTATTTTTCAGTTAAAGATGTCGATCTCCCGATTCCAACGGACATTTTTGCAGATTTTTTTGACCTCGAGGGTATTTTCTAAATTTTCTGGAAGATATGAATCTTTTATTAAATGATTTGATTTTTGACCTAATTTTGTCTTCTCTTATTTTTCAGTTGAAGATAGCGATCTCCCGGTTACAACGGACATTTTTAGGGATTTTTCTGAGCTTCGAGATATTTTCCTCATTTTCTGTAAGATATGAATCTTTATATTAAATAATATGATTATTATAACCGAATTTTTATTCTCTTATTTTTCAGTTGAAGATGGCGATCTCCCAATTCCAACGGACATTTTTACCAATTTTTCTGAGATTGGTGCTATTTTTCTAAATTTTTTGGAAGTTATGGATATTTTTATTAAATTATATAATTTTTGGCCTAATTTTATCTTCTATTTTTAAGTTGAAGATGGTGATCTACGGGTCTACCAGATATTTTTGAGGAATATTCTGACCTTTGTGCTATTTTCTAAATTTTCTGGAAGATATGGATCTATTTATAAAATTATATGATTTTTGGCCTAAGTTTGCCTTCTATTTTTTTTTCAATTGAAGATGGCAGATGCCTGTTCCAACAGTTATTTTTGCGGATTTTTATGAGCTCGGTGCTATTTTCTAAGTTTTTTTGGAAGATATGGATCTTCTTATTAAATGATTTGTTTTTATAGCCTATGTTTCTCTTCTCTTATTTATTTAGTTGAAGATGGCGATCTACCGGTTACAATGCACATTTTGTTGTTTTTTCTTAACTTGGGGCTATTTTTCTACATTTTCTGGAAAATATGTACCTTTTTATTAAATGTTATGATTTTTTGGCTTAATTTTGTCTTCTCATTTTTAAGTTGAAGATGTCGATTTCTCAGTTCCAACAGACATTAGGGCGGATTTTTTTGAGCTCCGAGCTATTTTCTACCTTTTCTATAAGATATGAATATTTATATTAAATGATATGATTTTTATAGCCTAATTTTGTCTTTTCTTAATTTTTCAGTTGAAAATGGCAATATCCAGCTTCGAACGGACATTTTTCCGGATTTTTCTGAGCTCGTGACTATTTTTCTACATTTTCTGAAAGATTTTTATCTTTTTATTAAATTATTTGATTTTTTGCCATAATTTTGTCTTCTATTATATTTCAGATGAAGATGGCGATCTTCCGGTTCCAACGGACATTTTGCTGATTTTTCTAAGCCCCAGTCTATTTTCTACATTTTCTGTAAGATATGAATCTTTATATTAAATGATATGATTTTATAGCCTAATTTTGTCTTCTCTTATTTTTCAGTTGAAGATGGGCAACTCCCGGTTCAAACAGATATTTTTGTGGCTTTAACTTAGCTCGGAGCTATTTTTTGTATTTTTTGCAAGATGTGGATCTTTTTATTAAATGATATCATGCTTCTCTTATTTTTCAGTTGAAGATGGCGATCTCCATGTTCCAACGGACATTTTTGCATATTTTTTGAGCTAGAGGCTATTTTCTTCATTTTATGGAAGATAATGATCATATATTAAATGAAATGATTTTTGGCCTAATTTTGTCTTCTCTTATTTTTTTTGCTAAAGATTTCGATCTCCCAGTTCCAACGAACATGGATTTTTTTGACCTTGAGTACATTTTCTGGAATATATAGATCTTTTTATTAAATCATTTGATTTTTTGGCCTAATTTTGTCTTCTCTTATATTTCAGATGAAGATGGCAATCTCTTGGTTCCAACAGACATTTTTTGCAGATTTTTCTGAGGAATCTTTATATTTAATGATATGATTTTTATAGCCTAATTTTATTTTCCCTTATTTTTCAGTTATTGATGTCTCTCGGGATATTTTGGCGGATTTTACATAGCTCTGTATTTTCTGGAAGATGTGGATCTTTTTAATAAATGATATGACTTTTGGTATAATTTTGTCTTCTCTTATTTTTAAGTTAAAGATGGCGATCTCTCTGCTCCAATAGACATTTTTACGGATTTTACTCAGCTCGGAGCTATTTTCTGCATTTTCTAGAATATACGAATCATTTTATTATATTATATGATTTTTGGCATTAGTTTATCTTCTCTTATTTTTTTCAGTTGAAAATAGAGATCTCCGAGTTCCAACGGAAGTTTTTGCTGATGTTTCTAAGCTCGGACTTATTTTCTGATTTTTCAGGAAGATATGGATCTTTTTATTAAATGATATCCTTTTTGGCAAAAATTTGTCTTCTCTAATTTTTCAGCTGAAGATGGCGATCTCTTGATTCAAACAGACATTTGTGAGGATTTTTTAGCTCGGTATTATTTTTACATTTTCTGGAAGTTATGAATCTTTTTATTAAATGATTTTAAAGCCTAATTTTGACTTCTCTTTTTTGTTAAAAATGACAATCTTCCGGTTTCAACGGACATTTGCACGGATTTTTCTTAGCTCCGGGCTATTTTTTACATTTTCTATAAGATATGAATATTTATATTAATTGATATGATTTTTATAGCCTAATTTTTCTCTTATTTTTCGGTTGAACATGGCGATCTCCCAGGTCAAACAGACATTTTTGCAAACTTTTCAGAGCTCGACGCTATTTTTATATATTTTCGGGAAGTTATGGATATTTTTATTAAATGACATAACTTATTGGTTTAATTTTGTCGTTTCTTATTTTTCGTTGAAGATGGCTATCTGCGGTTCCCACAGGGCATTTTTCCATTGAAGATGGCTATCTAATTTTGTCGTCTTTATGGATTTTTCTATGCTCCGGGCGATTTTCTAAATTTTTTGTAAAATCTGAATTTTAATATTAAATGATATAATTTTTAACTTAATTTTGTCTTCTCTATTTTTCAGTTGAAGATGTCAATCTCCCGGTTCCAAAGGACATTTATGCGGATTTTTCTCAGCTCGGAACTATTTTCAAAAGTTCATTGAAAATATGCATCTTTTTTATCAAATGGTATGATTTTTATAGACTAAGTTTGTCTTCTCTTATTTTCAATTGAAGATGGCGATCTCCCGGTTCCAACAGATATTTTTACAGATAATTCGGACCACGAGAATATTTTCTAAATTTTCTGGAAGATATGGATCTTTTTATTAAATGATATGATTTTGGCCTAGTTTTGTCTTCTCTTATTTTTCAAATTAAAGATGTCGATCACCTGGTTCCAACGGACATTTTTGCATATTTTTCTGTGCTCTGAGTTATTTTCTATATTTTCTGTATGATATGAATCTTTATATTAAATGATATGATTTTTATAACTTAATTTTATCTTCTCTTATTGTTTTAAGTTGAAAAGGGCGATCTTCCGATTACAACGGACATTTTTGCAGATTTTTCTGAAATCGGTGCTATTTTCTACATTTTCGGGAAGTTAAGGATCTTTTTATTAAATAATATGATTTTTTGGCATAATTTTGTTATCTTTTATTTTTTCGTTGTAGGTGGCGATCTTCCGGTTCCAACAGACATTTTTAGGGATTTTTCTGAGCTCTGAGCTATTTTCTAAATTTTCTGTAAGTTATGAATCTTTATGTTAAATGATATGATTTTTTATCCTAATTTGCCTTCTTTTATTTTTCAGATGAACATGGCGATCTCCCGATTCCAACGAACATTTTTGTGGATTTGTCTCACCTCGGAACTATTTTTAAAGCTCATTGAAGAATTGGATCTTTTATGAAATGATATGATTTTTATAGACTAAGTTTGTCTTCTCTTATTTTTAGCTGAAGATGGTGATCTCCCTGTTCTAACGGAAATTTTTGTGGATTTTTTTGACCTTAAGGATATTTTCTAAATTTTCTGGAATGTATGGATCTTTTATTGAATGATATGATTTTTGGCCTAAATTTGTCTTCTCTTATTTTTCACTTGAAGATGGCGATCTCCCAGTTCCAACTGACATTTTAGGGATTTTTCTGAGCTCTAGTCTATTTTCTACTTTTTCTGTCAGATATGAATCTTATATTAAATGATATGATTTTTATTACCTAATTTTTCCCTTTTCTTATTTTTATGTTGAAGATGTCGAGCTTCCGATTTCAACAGATATTTTTGTATATTTTTCTGTGATTGGTGCTATTTTTCTACATTTTCGGGAAGTTATGGGTCTTTTCATTAATTGATATGATTTTTTGCCTAATTTTGTCTTCTCTTATGTTTAAGTTGAAGATGACATCTCCCAATTCTAACGGACATTTTTGCAGATTATTCTGACCTTGGGGTTATTTTCTAAATTTTCTGGAAGATATGTGTCTTTTTATTAAATTATATGATTTTTGTTCTGAGTTTGTCAACTCTTAATTTTCAATTGAAGATGGCGATCACTCGGTTCCAACGGACATTTTTGAAGATTTTTATGAGCTCGATGCTATTTTCTACATTTTTTGAAAGATGATCTTTTTATTAAATTAAATGTTTTTATAACCTACGTTTCACTTCTCTTATATTTTTTCAGTTGAAAATGGCGATCACCCCGGTTCAAATGCACATTTTTGTGGATTTTTCTTAGCTTGGGGATATCTTTCTACATTTTCTGGAAAATATGTTCCTTTTTATTAAATGTTATGACTTTTTGGCCTTATTTTGTCTTCTCTTTTTTCAGTTGAAGATGCCGATCTCTTAGTTCCAACGGACATTTATGCGGATTTTTTGAGCTCCGGGCTATTTTCTACATTTTCAGTAAGATTTGGATCTTTATATTAAATGATATGATTTTTATAGCCTAATTTTGTCTTCTCTTATTTTTTTAGTTGAAAATGACGATCTCTTGGTTCCAACAGACATTTTTGCGGATTTTTCTGAATTTGGGGATATTTTTCTACATTTTCAGAAAGTTATGTATCTTTTTATTAAATGATATGATTTTTGACCTAATGTTGCATTCTTTTATTTTTTTAGTTGACGATGGCGATCTACCGGTTCGAACATACATATTTGCGGATTTATCTAACCTCGGAGATATTTTCTAAATTTGCTGGAAGATATTGATCTTCTTATTAATGATAGGATTTTTGGCCTAATTTTGTCTTCTCTTATTTTTCAGTTGAAGATGGCGATCTCCCAGTTCCAACGGACATTTTTGCTGATTTTTCTGTGCTCGGTGTTATTTTCTATCTTTTATGGAAGATATGTACCTTTTTATTAAATGGTATAATTTTTATAGCCTAAATTTGTCTTCTCTTATTTTGCCAGTTGACGATGGTGGTGATCTACCGGTTCCAACAGACATTTTTGCTGATTTTTCTTAGCTTGGGACAATTTTCCTACATTTTTGGCAGATATGGTCTTTTTTATTAAGTGATATGATTACTTGGCCTAATTTTGTGTTCTATTTTTTTAGTTTAATGTGGCGATTTCCCAGTTCCAACGGACATTTTGAGCAGATTTTTCTTAGTTTCGGTTTATTTTCTACATTTTCTGTAAGATATGTACCTTTTATTAAATGATATGATTTTATAGCCTAATTTTGTCTTCTCTTATTTTTCGGTTGAATTTGGCCATCTCCCGGTTCAAACAGATTTTTTTTTGTGGATTTTTTTGATCTTGGGGCTATTTTTCTACATTTTATGGAATTTATGGATCATTTTATTATATGATATGATTTTTTGTCCTAATTTTGTCTTCTATTTTTTGGCTGAATATGGCCATCTCTCGGTTCCAACGGACATTTTTGCGGAGTTTTCTGAGCTTGGGCTTATTTTTCTATATTTTACGGAAGAAATGTATCTTTTTATTAAATGATATGATTTTTTGCCTAATTTTGTCATCTTTTATTTTTAGCTGAAGATGGCGATCTTTCGGTTCAAACGGACATTTTTACGGATTTTTCTGACCTCGAATCTATTTTCTACATTTTCTGGAAGATATGTATTTTTTTATTAAATCATTTGATTTTTTGGCCTTATTTTTGTCTTCTCTTATATTTCAAATGAAGATGGTGATCTCCTGGTTCCAACGGACATTTTTGCGGATTTTTCTGATGGGAATTGCTATTGGGACATACTTTTTTGCTGAATTTACTTACCACTTAATTTTTCAAAAAATGCCAAACTTACCCTTTAAAAGATCTTTTTAAAAACCCCCCCAAAAAGCCCTTAGAATTGCTGAGTTTACAGACATTTTCAATGGGTGCACAGACTTCATGTTCCAGCCCAACTCCACCACTAGCTTCCTCGCCTCCTTCGATGACTTCCTCTGCCTCTGGACTCTCTCCTCCGACTCCTCCTCCACGGAGCTCCGCGCCCTTCTCAACCACATCAAGTTGGAGGAGAAAGAGCTGAAGGCAGGAATGAAGCCCGAGATGAAATCAAGGCCAGATGCATTCACTTTTGAGACTTTAATCACTTGATTGTGTGAAGTATGTGACTTAGACATTGCATGTGGTCCACTGTAGGAGATGCGTAAGAGGTGACTAGCTCCTTCCCAATTCCGTGATATTGTAACAGATTTCTTTGCAAAATCAGGGAGGGTAGCAGATGTTGAGCGGTTATTTGCTCAATCCCACCAAGTTGGACATTTGCCAGTACTGTGCTGTTGAGTTGGAAGATGGCACATAGACATTTGCATTCATAATGATGTGGAACATCCACGGCATTATGTGATTAAACTTCGATGGCAGTTCCAATTTTCGAAGTTAGAATAGCGGTGTCCACACACCAAAATTTGCTGGTGGTTGGAAAGTGAATAAACTCTAATCAATTTCAAGCTTCAGGTATATGGTCAGAATTTTTTAGGTTTCAGGTTTCAGGTTTCAGTCTTCATGTATATTTATGTCCATCATTGAGATTTTTTTTGGTGTCATGCTTCAGGTATCAATTTGTAAGCAATTTCATATTTTTAAAGCTTGCTTCATTTCCAATATATCCAACATTTAGATTTTTTCTCATTTCATGTTTCAGGCTTCAGGTAAACTGATATATGCTTTTTAATGCATTTACAGCTTGGTTTCATACTTGAGACATATCAGCAGAGCTCAAATCGGGAAGCTGATAGGCATGATACATGTGGGACATACAGCAAAAAAGAGAGCAAGTTTATGTGATTGTCAATGAGAGTTTATCATATCCAGCACAAAGGAGAGCAAGTTTATGTGTTCTTCGTGTAACAATTGTTGAGATCTGTAACAATTGTTAAGATATGTAGCAGTTGTGTTCTTCATGTAACAATTGTTCCATTATAACCATTGTGACATACTCTGAATGATTTGCAAGTTAAACAATTTGCATATAGTACTGAGAAAAAAATAACAGATTCTGCAACATATTCTTCTTATCCATTCCTCAATATGACAGATTCTTACAAATTCATCAAATTCTTCAATAATATCTTACGAAATTCTTCAACAATTTCATTTCGCAAGGATGTCACTAACGTCCATGTACAAAACATCAATTGTATGATATTCCAAAAACCCTAACAACTGTGCACCCAAAAAAATATATAAAGATATTGAAATCTAACTCAAATTATTACTACACGAAAACCCAAAAAATATTTCCTTCCAGAAAATCTTGTACAATCCCATAGTCATTTGTTTCCAGGTCCCTTATAAAATCTTGTACCATCCATATGTATGCCATGTATGCTTCCAGGTGAGGCTGCAAGGTGGGCCTGAGTCTTCGGGTGGCCTTTCATATAATAGCATATGTATCTTAAACCCTCTCATATCTTGCACCATAAGGAATGCTGCCCTTTCTATACCTGTTTCATGATTCTAAACATGTTAGCACTTAATAGAAAGCTTTACAATGTTCTTGTATCTGCACTGAGAGATTATACCATAATTGTTGTCTACAAATTGTGTGTGTTTTTGTTGTTAAGAAAAATCCCAGTGGAAATCATGGAGATTACTAGACTCCAGAAACAATCCACAAAGAGCTGACCATTTAGAATGTTTGCTAGGAGAACAAAACAGAACATATGCATCCACAATTAGCATACAGATGACAAAGGGTCCAAACAACATGCAAAATCCTTGTGTTCTGACAATTTAAGAAACTAGCAAAATAAAATAATAATAATGAAACTAAGACATTATGACTGGCTATGGCAATTTCTGAAAAATTATAGTATAGATGACATGCATGTTTTCTCATGGATGAAAGAATACAATGAAGAATTTAAAGTGTTGCTAAATTATATGAAGAGTGTCGAACATACCAACTAGATGACTATCTTTCTGATAAAAAATCCATTAATACATCACATTCATATATTCTAAGTATCACTGAAAATCAAGAAACCCAGGCCCAACATATGCTAGGAACGTATTCCACCTTGGCCCTTGCTTGGAGTAATGAATCTGCATGCAGAATAGCGCAGAAAATGAGAATCGACCAAAATTTATAGATGTTATGGCTATTGAAAGAACATTAAAAACCCAACAAGCTCTAAACTTAACAACATATGCCATGTATAGATTAATGATCTTTCATATTAGTGATTTTTGACAATATCGTTCTACCTCTTCTTCTTGTGAAAGAAAACATATATTACATATGCCTACCGTATATTCTTCAATTACACATGTATGAAGGCATATTACGAAGGGTTGGGGCTATGCAACTGAATCAGAGAAACTGGGCATGCTTGCTTATAGGAAAATCCTAAAAAAATCCTGAAACATATAGCACATAATATGACTACCATTCCACAAAATAGATCAATACCACATAATTAAATCCACATGTTAATTTAAAAAAATTAAAATAAAAAAATACAAGTTCCATGCAAATTGCAATCATAAAATGTCATGCAAACTCAATCATAAAATGACAGTCAATAACAATTTTTTCCATATTTCACCACAAATCAAGTTGCATGCAATCTTACTGCTGTAATATTCTCAGATTACTTAAAAACATAGATCATCTGACATTTGCAAGTGCCGATCAAATCCCTATTCATTTGAATGACAATTATTTTACATGACTACATGTATTAATGTGTTTCCTTGTTCTATCAAGATTGACGGTGTAATATTCTGTCTGTTTGCATACTGAGAAGCGCTAATACAAAGATGAATGAGTGGAATAACTTAGAAGTGCCCAAACTTCCTCCACAAATACAGAGCCCAGACGACCACTTGTATGAAAGGGCTGCACCTATACGAGTATATATTCTGACTATTTTAGTAAATGTATTGATAAAGTTGTAAAAATCATGGTTCTGCAACCGAAACAAAGCAACAAGCTCATGGTATAGATTCTAACTTGCATGCAAATTATACAGAAGAGTCGCAACTTGGGCACAAAATAAGCAGGCTTGAAGAATACAACAACATGATGAGAAGACCAAAAATTTCCTAACCTCCAAATTTTTCCAGGAAAAGACATGAAGGGGTTAAAAAATTAGTTACACCTTGACGATAGCTAGGAACTTGCAAAAAGAAAAAGAATGGTACATCATCTGCTAAATGAACATCATTGGTACACAAATTTCAGTAGAATGAATGGTCAAAAGCGGCAAAGAATGAATGGTCAAAACCGGCGAAGCATGAATGTAAAAGAGTAAGAAAATAATCTAGAAACAGTTACTAAATGGGGTGAACATGAAATTGGTATCTTCGTCCGTTCCTTTCAACTTCATGAATAATCATATATATTATTCATACATATATAAACATAGAATACCAAACACTACATTCATTTATACATGTAATTGCTGTTACCTATAACATAAATATGTGTCCTGACATGCATTCACTTAGAGGCATCTATATTCCTAGCTATATTTCATGAATATCGTTATTCCACATGCCACAATTTCTAAATAAATAAGACATGTATGAATGACACGTGTATCGAACACGTTTTCGACACAACATTGCTGCACGATTTGATAATTATAGCGAAGAAAATTCTTAGCTATAATACTTCTTGGGAACAAAATCCAGATCAAGTGAAAAGTGCACATGTGGATGCACACATGCCTGAACATACAAGCAGTATTATAGATAAGAAAATGCAGTAATTCCATGTATGAATAAACATGAAAATTGCAGGGAGGCAATGGATGAATTGATTTGTAATATGTGCATACCATTCAATTATCTTCAATAACGATTATATCTCTTATAACCATATCTTTGCTGACTATATCCCTGAATTTCTTCACAGTTTTTCCATACGCTTCATCCCATCCGTTTGCCCGGGGGTGATGGTTTTGTTCCCAACATGACGCAACTGGTGGTATAGGGCTTCCATCCATAAGATATACCTCGATAAAGTGATTATCATTAACATACCATATAATGATATGGCGACGGAGAGGTAATGGCATGGGCTCCCGACCTAAGCGGAAAAAAAATGTAAGACATGTTTTGTTGGATAGATAATGCAACACGCAGTTATAACAATATAGCCAATATCTGACTTGGTCATCAAACAACTGTACGGGAGCTAATCATCCAAATATGACAATGCCGCATCATGATGTGCTATCTTTTCGGCACTAATAATTCTGATGCACTCGTCATTATATTTATTCAACTCTATCCTCAAATCCATTCTCACCTTCCTCCAGTTGTCCTATCCCCCCCTGTGCCAAGTAGACCTGCAACTGCCATGTACCTATAGTTGCCATCGGCCTTGACATTCTTGACAAGTTGTATATATGGTCTGATACCTTCTGGAAAGTTATCAATGAATGGTGATGATGATGAAACTGAATAGGACCGGTAAACCTTTTCCTTCTCTCGACGTGGTGGTTTTACCAAGGAAACTTTGGACGAAGAGCCTTTTGCAAGGAGTAGGGCAAGTACCTTTAGCAGATAATACATGCTTAAAGTGATAAGGGTCCCTGATCGCGCCCGGGCGTACACCCAAAAGAGCGACCGTGTAGTTTTACCGCAAGCGCACGGTGTAGCGGCGAGCGGGTATCGAACACAGGGAGGACGTATGACAGTGCCTTCTCCGAACAACCTGGCTATAGGGACAGAAAAGTAGGAAATTGCCTTTCGGCGATGTTGTCACAATCATCAAACAATGTAAAGAGATATAAAATCAAATAAAGACGCCTAGAGAATAGGGAATCCCCGCTACTCACCGTATCTCGTCATTGTGATTCATCGGTTTCACAATTGCTAGGGTAGAATGTCAGGTGAACTAGTTGCAACTGAATGTAAAACCTAGTTCACGCTCTCGCGCTATTGCCGGTCTATAGCAAACCTAGGTTCGGGTCCAATCTCTTGCAAACCCTAGCCTAGGCAAGCTAGCGTTAGGATCAACATCATTGTTCTATCGCATCCCGAGCCCACTCTCGTGCAAACTCGGGCTACGACCTAGGTTGGGATAGTTCCTACCCGTCCAATCTCTTGCAAACGGGTATCGGTATAGAATTACAACCGAGAATCCTAGTATCGGCCCAATCTCTTGCAAACCGATACTTCGGAAACTCAATTTCAACCCAATTCGGATTTCTAGGGTTTCCTATCGAATTGGGATCCAATTTCTTGCAAATCCCAATCGATATGAACACCTAGCTATCCGTATTATATCAACCCCAAACTAACCCTAATCAATTCTAGCAATAGTTCTACCAAATCGTCACAAATCAGAAATTGGGCTCGTAGGGTTCATCCCCACGCCCTAAGACGTTAAGACTACTCACAAATCATATCGCAAATGGAAGAACAATCAATTGAAATAGCAATAGAATTCATGACAATATTCAAAATAGCAATAAAAATAGGATTTTTAATAGAGAGGGAGACAAACCAATGTAGCTTTCCAAGAATCCAACAAAATAGCACTTTTCTCTCCTCTCCAATCATAAGAATTAAAAACTAAAAAGTCTAATCTAAAAAGGCTGCCAAAAGTAATAGAAAAGCTCTCTAAATTAGGTTAGAATCTGGGGTTAAATTCCCCCAAAACTGCCCAAAAATTCGTGACCAAACTGCCCCTGCGTAGCTCCAAAATTGTGATTTCCACTACAGGCAGCGCTGCTCACTCGGCCGAGTGACAAAAGTCGCTCGACCGAGTGAGAGACCCTGAGAATTTACAGTAAGTCCGGGGTCTTGGGGGTCTTCACTTCGGGCGTCACTCGACAGAGTGAGTTGTCGTCACTCGGCCGATGGGCTTATCTTCACTCGGGCGGTCGGCAATTGCCACTCGGCCGAGTGGGGCTTCTGATCTCAGACTGACAAAAAAAGTAACTTGGGAGTTTTTGATGGGCGTCGTCTGAGTGCCACTCGGGCGGACGGGATACGTCACTCGGCCGAGGCGGCTTCTGATGCTCGGCCGAGTGCACACTTGGAGCGTGTCCGATCTGGCCGGCCGAGCGGGGTCTCGCTGGTCGGCCGAGTGACTCCTTCACTCGGCCGAGTGAGACACTGAAAATGCCCATTCTGAGTGTTTTTACCTCCTCGTCGCTCCTACGACGTTCTTTCTTCTTCCGCTCCTCTCCAATCTCAAAATACCCCCCAGGGAAGTCGTCGGTGACACTCCGGAGTAGGTGTATCTCGGAATCACTCCAAATCGCTCCAAATCTCCTGAAATGCGACAAAAACAACAAATCGTGAAAAGTATCGCAATGTTGTCGATAAATCGTGAAAAACATGATTTGAGCGATCGAAATGGCATGCAAACATGCGGGAAAAAATTGTAAAATACGGAGTGATCAAAATCCCCCAAGCTTACCTCTTACTCGTCCTCGAGGAAGATAAGTAAAAGGCGAACCCGGTGAATTTAGAAAAATGAAAACGATGGAAAAACGGAAAACGAAAAACGAAGAAGAAAGAAGAAAGCGAAGACGGAAGCTGCTAGATCATTTTTCTCA
Source organism: Scilla litardierei (assembly GCA_030789695.1). Lineage (NCBI taxonomy): Eukaryota > Viridiplantae > Streptophyta > Magnoliopsida > Asparagales > Asparagaceae > Scilla > Scilla litardierei. Next base: position 36,751,340 of record CM061130.1, read on the forward strand.
GGACGTGGGTTTTGCTTACTCATATAGCATGCACCGAATGTAAAACACATGTCAAAGACTTTTATTTCGATATCATAGTATAATGGTGCAAATAGAAATAGAAAACCCAAGAATATTGATATAGCATGAAAAACGGAATAATTCTAAGATTAGCATCGTCTGAATCATCTAAAGCGGTATACAATATCGCAGATCACACACTTTTCAATTGAATGCTTTCTATGAGGAGTATAAGAATATCACGCAATAGAATAGAAAGAATAGAAAAGCGTGGATTTCATGAAATGGGTGCTAGGCGTAGATTTCTGGATTTCGTGAAGCTAAAACAATCTCACCGAGTATAGAATATTACTTAGCCTAGGTTGTCATGCACCGTCAGGTAGTCACTCTCTCTCACATCATTGGATTCTCTCCCCCAAGCTTATCTATAAGCGTGGTGGCATATAAAAAACGATATTTACATCCCCATTTTTTATGAAGCTTCAAAAGCAAAAGAAAATAAAAATAAAAACAAAAGGAGGGAAGAAAGAGAGAGTATATGAGATGGGATCGTTTATTGAGATACTTTTCTTTTTTCTTTTTCTTTCTCTCCCTTTTTTTCTTTTCTTTGCATATATACACAAATGATCCCAAATCAAAAGAGAGAGAAGGATATACACGAATTTTTCTTTTTCTTTTTGGTTTTGGGAAATTTGGAGGTAGGAATTTAATAACGGGGGAAATGCCAAATATTAGAATCGCTAAGGGGAGATTCACCAATGATTTTAAAATAGAGAATTAATGTTCAAGATATGTGGAGAAAGAAATAAATATGTCTCTCAGTTCACTCTATAAGACGTGCACGACAACTTCAGCAGGGTAATTTAATCTACTCGGTTTCGATCACAAAAAAGCAAACTAATCCAGATTTATCATAGCTAACATCATTCAATCATCCTGAAGTGAAGTGTACAAGTCAGGCAAATAGAAGTGATATAGGAAAAGAAAACGGTACTCCAGATATAAGCATTCAATGCGTGAATCTTGGTGTGCTTTCTGCGATAGCATACATATGAATATTCAGACTCAGCTAATAATAGAATTTCATCCATTTTCATACGGAAAAAGTGTGGGTTACTATCTTTAAATGCAAGGCAGATCATAGCATATGATATCGGAAATAAAAGCTAAGACATGATAAATATAGCATGCATATAGAGAAGGCTAACTCCACGTCATCATCATCACAGAAAAATCATCTCTAGCATGAGATGAAAAGAAATAAAGATAAAGAGGGAAAATAAAACTATTTACAATGCGGCACACGAAGAAAATGAGAAAAACGTGATGCATGGTAAAAAAAGAAAAAGTGATGAAAATGAGTGCAAATGCAGAAAATGGCGTGAAAAAAAACTAAAAATAAAGGTGGTAAATCGAAAAGCGTGAGAACTCACTCCCCCCAAGCTAAAGTGCACAGTGTCCTCAATGTGCGAAGTGTGGCACACCGAGAGACGTGTAATGTGAGGGGTAGGTGAGGATGCATGCATGATGAAAAAGAAATAAAAATAACAAAATGAAAATATGATGCGGACATGATGCATGCAGAAATAGGAGTGAATCAGATATAAGCATGTGACACCAAAAATCTCCCCCTCTCTCCCAAAAAAGATATAGAAAGATATGATCAAAATGTGGACCCAAAAACAGTGAGGGGAGGGGGGTGGGCAAAAACCATCAGGACCAAGCAGAGACGGGCAGCACGACGACAGAAAAGATCAATGGCATCAAGGGTGCCTAAGAGGGTGGTGCTGCGCCGTCTCCATCCCGAGGCGGAGGAGGAGGTGGTGGTGGCTGGGGGACAATTTGCTGGGTGGGTGGGAGTGTGGGTGTAGGAGCAGGCTGGGTGGGTGTGGGTGGACTGGCCTGCGGGGTGGGTGTGGGTACGGGTGTGGAAGCAGGCTGGGTGTGTGTAGGAGTGGGGGTGGGTACCTGCTGGGTGGGTGTGGGTAGTGTCGGTGCGCGAGGAAGCCGATCGAGAATCTGAGTGAGGCAATAGTGAATGCCCGGAAGTAGGTCGAAGCGGCTGGCCATAGCGATGACGGTGGCAGACATGGTCCTGAGGTCACCTCTGAGGCCACTCACCGCCCCCTCAAGAGCACGAATGCTTTGAAGTACAGTGTCGGGGGGAGGTGGTGCAGAGGGACGCACGTGTCTGTACTGTGCAGGACGGGGCTGGCGAACTCGGGTGGTGTAGTGGATGGGCTCAGCAGGCATGTGGAGGAAGGGTGCTGTGCTCACGAGTGGGGGCCTAGCCTCAGTGCGAGGCTGGGGCGCAGGCTGGTGTGAGGTGGAAGCAGCAGTGACGGAAGTGGAGTATAAAAGTGGCGACAAGGCGGCAAGAGAGGTCAGTGACACAGACATGGGAACAGACGTCACGACACTCTCAGAAAGTACGGCTACGGTGGAGACAGAAGTGACAACCGCTGGGGAGGCAGTGTGGGGGTCCAAAAGGCGAAATCCCAGCGGAGATCATACTGGCCATGGTCTCCACGACCGCAGCGAAAGAAGGCTCTCCGCTCTCAACAAAAGTAGGTGGGCGCTTGGGTAGTGCGGAGCAGAGGGGCTCAACGGACAGAGGGCCAGCTGTGGTGGGAGTGGTGGTAGTGGAGGTGGTCTCAGCAAGTGTACTCCCGACACCGGCAGAAGTGTGGACAGAGGTGTCGGGAGCAGCATAAATATCAGGCACAGGCTGAGGGGCCACGGGGTCAACTGGTGCAGCGTGTGCGGCATGGGCCTGCTCAGCCTGGTCAGCCTCCTCGGCCTCAAGCACGTAGGCGGCGAGGATCAGGAGATCCATCGTCGGAAGCCAGTCCACCTGTGCTGGTCCTATCTGTGTCTGAGCTGGGCTCGGAAGGATCATGTAGTCAGCATCGTAGGGACCGTGCAACCAAACCCAGTGCCGCTGGCCGTGCGGACGAAGCATCTTCATCCGGGCCATGACGTCTATAGACAGTGAAGTGGGGCCCGGGGCTCGTCGCAGGTCATCCGGAAGGTCCTCGCCGGTCATCAGGGCTAGCAGGGTGATCAGACCGCCACAACATATCGGTGAGCGAGCGCCCACCGATACAATGATGCGGTCCAAAAACCAGATCGCGATATCAATCACGACGGCGGGGACCAACTCATCACTCCCCCTAGCTAGAGCTCTGGGGCGCGTCATCACATAGAGCATATAAAGCTCCGGCGTGGACATCGTCCCAGGCTCATACCTCGCCAAAAAGGTAGTCGCCATAAGGCGCTGAGCTATGCGGAGGCAGGGGTGGACGATGGCCGATGCCTTGGCCCTACTAGGGTCAAAGGCAGCTGGTAAACCCGTGATCCGGGCCCAGAAAGCGTGGAAATCGAAAGAAGGTGGGGGAATGTGAGTGGGGGCGTAACCACGGTCGGCCCCGGGGACATCGGTCCACGAAAAGAATGCTCTCATCATACCGAGAGTGACCTGGCACTCTCGGTCCATAAACCTAAACGAGCATCCCTCGTCGGTCTGGGCTATAGAACTCAGCACCTCAAGTGTCGGACGGACGAAGGTGTCCGCCGACACTTGGAAAAAATCTCGCCAACCCACGTTGTCATACAACGTGAGCATCCCCTCAAGTACCCCCAGGCGTCCTAGGTCTGCAAGGTGTGCGAACCTGGAGGGTACAATCGAGCGCTGGGAAATGCGCTCAAAAACGACGCGGTGTGCATCGTCTCAAAACGTAATTCCCAGTGGCCCGACAGGTGGAGCCGGTGGTGGCAGTGGGTCGGCAGGGAGTGGCTGTGCGGGGTGAACGGGGACTGCAGGCTGTGGCTGTGCGGGGTGAACGGGGTCTGCAGGCTGTGGCTGTGCGGGGTGAGGTGGTGTAGGCGGAGGAGAGTCCTCCATCTCGTGGGAGGGGCCGGGCTCATCCGGCCGCTTCCACTTGGCGGAAGCTCTCCTGGTGCGTGGCCGTGTCCGGGGCAGCATGTGGGCTCCGGGTGCTCACTAAAAAGCGAAATAAATGTGGCGTGTGAAAATGAGTGGAACGAATATACCAGAACACGCCGCGAGAGCAAAATAGTGGATGCGTGCGAAGACGCCGCCTCCACAAAGCCGAAAGCGCTACCCGGAAGCTCCCCTAGGCTCCCCTAAGCTCCCCAATATAGCCTGCACGTAAAACGAAGATATCAGCGAGTAATATTCAAAATGTATGGGGAGTTAGGGGTATAATGGATTGATAATGATGTTAATTTGAATTAGGGGCTCGATTAGTGCACGGATCGTCAAAAAATACAAGAAAGAGGAGAAAATAGGCAATTTTGGGGTTACCAGAGCTCGGCCTGTGGCGAGATCGCCGACGACGACTCGGGCGGAGGGGCGGTGGTCGTCGGCGTCGGTGGTCGGCCGAGCGCCGCCCACGGCGAGGCGGTCGGGCAAGTGAAGTCGCAGCGGGCGATCAGGGGCTGATCGGGTGCGGGCTCGGGCGTGAAAACGAAAAAGCGACGCTTCGAATTCCGCGCCGAGCCCGCGGCTCTTATAAAGGAAAAGTTACGACTCGGCCGAGTGAAAGTGTCACTCGGCCGAGTGATCGTAACGGAAATATTTTTGAAAATCCCCCCCCCCCTCCGCTTACGACTCGGCCGAGTGGCTTTGCCACCCTCGGCCGAGTGGAAAAAGTCCATTCGGCCGAGTGGCTCAAGCTACTCGACAGTTCTCGCCCTAGGAGCGTATCAGTTTCACTCGGCCGAGTGAAGATATACACTCGACCGAGTGGCAATTATACTGAAATCAAGAAAAGAAACAGAGAGTTGGGTACAACAGACTTCCCTCGTTCGTGTGCCGCTCGGGCGGACGAACTTATGTGCTCGGCCGAGTGGCTAGTGTACTCGGCCGAGTGAATCCTGTTTTCTGCTGTTTGGCTCCGTTTGGGCTCTAATCTCTGTTTTTCTTCCTCCAGTCGATTTCAACCTTCTCCTAAGCATCGAGCACATTCCTGGAGCGCTCCTCGTTGCCTTGTTCATCCTCCTAATGATAGATATCCCTTTCTCCTCTCCTGTCAAAGAAAAATAGGACCCGTTATCATGAAATTTTCAGGCAAACGACTCAAAACACTAATAATTTCTAAAACAAAAATAAAGAGCAAAGTAAAAATAAAGCGATAACCGTCGAGTTGCCTCCCGACAAGCGCTCGTTTAAGGTCTTGAGCTCGACCCCCTTTGATTTTCAATTTAATGCGGGATATTGGGTGCATATGAGATGCACCCGTCGAATTTATCGGGAAGAACGCTTAAATTTGGATGTTGTGGCAGCGTGTTCTTCCTCGGTGACCTTTCGTCTCGGGTAGTGTTGCGGGGTGGCTCCCCCAAGCTAGTGCTTGCTCCGGGCCTTGGCTTCACCGGTGACACCGATTTTCGTATCGGTGGGGATTTCTTTGGAGTCTTCATTTTTGAGAGCTTGCAGAGCTCTCGTATTCTCGCGACATCAGCGTCGCCTTCATCAATTTCCATGGAGAGGTCGGGAGAATGCTCCATCTTTTCTTCTTGGCCCAAGTCCGGCCCTTCCTCAAAATCTTCCTTGAATAGTGCGCCGATGGAATGGGGGATCGCCTCCTTGATGACCTCGTCAAGGAGGTCCATATAGTCCAGCTCCTCATGATAAGGCATGTGTTTCATTGCCTTGGGTATATGAAGCTCCACCTCAATGTTGCCAACGTTCAATGTTAGAGTCCCTTCACGTACGTCGATAATGACACCAGCGGTGGCGAGGAACGGGCGTCCAAGTATTAGCGACGTATCTCCCTCCTCCTTGACATCCATGATCACGAAGTCGCATGGCAAACATTTGCCCCCCGGGACTTGTAACGGGATGTCCTCTGTGATCCCTACCGGCCTTGTGATCCGACCATCTGCTAGTTGTATCCGCATGTCGGTAGGCTTCAATTCTGTGCCGGTGTTTAGTCTTCGGAACATAGAGAGAGGCATGAGGCTAACACTAGCCCCTAAGTCCACTAACGCCTTTTGTAGAGGGACGCCGCCTAAGGTGCAAGGAATTTGGAAACTCCCCGGGTCTTTGAATTTAGCAGGCTCCTTCTCTCTCTTGGTGAACCAAGTCCCCTCCTCAGCGAGCATTATTTTCTCCTTCCTCTTTCTTCCCGTTATCAAATCCTTTAAGAACTTGGTGTATGTCGGGATCTCCACGATAGCGTCGAGGAAAGGAATGTTGAGGCTTACCCCTCTCAAATATTCGAGAAACTTGGCTAGCCGTTTCTCCATCTTTGCTCTAGCAAGCCTCTGAGGGAATGGGATCGGTGGCATAAAACGCCTCTCTTCAATCAGTTGCTCCGCTCTAGACTTTTCTTCCCCTTGCGGCTCTTTCTCCCTCTCAACTTCAATGACCGGCTCACTTGGCTCTACTCTCTCCACCACGGGCTCCTTGGTTGGGATCATGACGGGGGTGGTATCCTTCCCGCCTCTCGTAGTAAATGCAACCACGGCGTTGATATGTCCGGTGGTGCCCCGTGGATTTTGCTCGGGTTGAGCCGGCAACTGTTGACTATTTCGATTGAGCAACGCAAGTTGCTCCGAGATTTGGCCTACAACGGTTGCAAGGGAATCTTGGCTCGCCTTCAAGGAAGCATTAGTCTTCTTCTGCTCGGCCATAAACTCCTCCACTCTAGCTTCAAAATCGGAACTTTGTTGAGCTTGTGGAGGGTTTGGATTTCTCCACTCTTGATTGTATCCGGGCGGCCTATAGGGTCCCACTTGTTGCTTTGGTGGGAAATTTTGTTGCGGAGGCCCCCTCGGTGGATAATGTTATTGTTGTTGTTGTTGTGGTCGAGCTTGATAAGGTAGTTGTTGCGGGGGGTTCAATGCTCCATCATTGTTGGCATAGGAGAAACCGGGATGGTTTCTAGTGGCAGGATTGGCCCAATATCCTTGGTTCCCCGCGACGTATTGAACTTGCTCCAAAGATCCCTCTCCTTGTTCTCCTCCCAAATACATAGCTTGGGATTGGTCTTGCCAATCACATATTTGATTTGTTGGTGTGGATGTGGAAGGGGCTCCTTGGGGCTCCGTAATATATTTCTCCAGTCTCTCCACCACCTTGTGGAGAGAATCGAACTTGTTGGTCAGCTCCGCCACGGCCTTGGCCTCATAGATGCTAGATGGCTTTAAGGAGGACAAAGAGTGTCCTCGCTCGTCGCCCCATTGTTGATTGTTCGAGGCCATCTCCTCAATTAAGGCCGTAGCTTCGTCGGGAGTCTTCGATAGGATGGCCCCATTTGCCGCGGCATCAATAATCTGCTTGGTCCCCAGTTGGAGACCATTGTAGAAGCTATGGACTAGCTCCCAATCTTCAATGCTATGGTGGGGGCACTGATGCTGCGGTCTTTGAAGCACTCCCATGCCTCGTAGAGTGTCTCTTGAGGTCCTTGCTTGAAGGACATGAGATCACTCCTAATCTTTACCGTCTTGGAGGGCGGATAGAACTTGTCGATAAACGTGCTAGCCAACTCATCCCATGTGGTAAAGACTCCTTCAGCTTGCGTCCTCAACCAATAAAGAGCTTTATCCTTTAATGTGAAGGGGAAGAGGCGTAGTTTGATGGCATCTAGGGTGACACCCGGCATCTGGAAGGTGGCGCACTTTGATAGGAAGAGCTGGATGTGGTAGTGGGGATTTTCATGGGCGTTCCCATGAAATGGATCCTGCTGCATCAGAACCACAAGCCCGGTCTTCAACTCAAAATTCTTGTCGGCCGCCAACTCCAGCATGGCTATGGACGAGGTCGTGGAGGAAGTCTTAGGCCGGAGCCTATCTCTAATGGAAATAATGCTCGCCATTCTTGTCGCTAACTCTTCAGGCGTCTCCCGAACGTTCATAAACCTCCCTTCCGTATCGGGTCTCCTCTCCGCTCTGATTCTCCGCAATGTACGCTCGATCTCAGGATCAAACAATATATCGATGGGGTCCGCTGTGGATCTCGTGTACATGCACGGGAAAACAAAGTTTCAAAGAAGTGATTAGCACAATGGAAGGGTTAGATAAAAATAAAGAAATAAAACAAAAAGAAAGAAATAGCTAGGGTGGTAGGATCAAACACAATCGCCTCCCCGGTAACGGCGCCAAAAACTTGATCGCTCCAAAATGCAACCCAAGAGCATAACCTAGTAAGGCACAAATACACGGAGATAAATCCCCGGCAAGGACGCCAAAAACTTGATCGGCCCCGGATATACACCCGGAAAACGATTGTAGTTTTACCACAAGCGCACGGTGTAGTGGCAAGCGGGTATCGAACACAAGGAGGTGGTGTTGGTTCCAATCTATCCTAGGTTGGCTCAACTACGAATGTCTTATTGGTGGAGATGGGTATGGAATGATATGATGGAAATGGTGATGGATGTCGGTCTCGGTGATAGAGAAGTTGGATAAAATATCGATTCAAATATAAGATAATAAAAGTGTCTAGGGCTAGGAAATCCCCACTACGGGTCGTCATTCATCCTTGTAAATAGTAAATCTCAATATTACTAGACTTGTGTCGAGGTGAACTAGTCGTAACTGAATAGAGAACCAAGCTCACGCTCTCGCGCTATTGCCGGTTTATAGCAACCTAGATTAGGGCCCACTCTCGTGCAAACCCTAATCTAAGCCTCTAGCATTAGGGTCGACATCATTGTTCAATCGCCCCTCGAGCCCACTCTCGTGCAAACTCGAGTTACGATCTAGGTTGTGATAGTTCGTATTCGTCCAATCTCTTGCAAACGAATATGTGTAAAGATCTATAATAAAAATGCTAGCTTTGGTCCAATCTCTTGCAAACCAAGTCTAGCGAATCTCGATTATAAATCTAAATTGAATATCTAGGCCTTCCCATCGATAGGAATCCAATCTCTTGCAAACCCCAAATCGATGGAAATTCCTAGCTATCCGTAATAAATCAATCACAACCTAACCTCATAGAAATTCTAGCAATTTAGAAATTTATTCATTACAAATATGAAATTAGATCCGTAGGTTTCATCCCCATCCCTAGAACAACAATCAACCAAGCATAGCAATAACGATATGAGAATCAATAAAAACCATTGCTTACATGTAAAAAGATAGCAAATCAAAGATTCAAATAATAAGAATAAAAATACTTAGCTTTGATGAAGATCTTCAATCTAAATACAAGCTTTTTGATCCAAGAGCATGGCTTAACCTCTAAAATAATCCTAAGAAAACATATGGGAACCTCTAGAAAACCTATTGGGAACCTCCTCTAATGGTGGCTAGAAAACCCTTATATAGTCTCCCAAAACCCTAGCAAATAACCCTAAAAACCCCCTCAAATTCGTGCCCAAAAACAGCCCAAACCGCAACTTAAAATCTGGGCCCGTCGCCGACTCGGCCGAGTGGAACATGTGACTCGGCCGAGTGGAAATTCCAGCACTACAGCATCGACTTGCAGAAATTCCCCAGATTTCATCCGACCTCCGATTTACGCGTTCTTGGCGGCGTTGGAACCATCATGAAGTCTACTATCCATAACAAATATGAGAAAAATACTTTGATTGCTGGAATGATAGAAAATTTCAAAAGAGTGGGAGGCTGTCTGAAAATCTGGGCGCTGCGTGTCCTCGGCATCACTCGACCGAGCGACAAATGTCACTCGGCCGAGTGGCTTTTGGTACTCAGCCGAGTCGGAGCTCGTAGTCGACTGACGGATTACAATAAGTCTGGTCTTTTGGATGCCGTCGTTCGTGTGCCACTCGGGCGAGTGGTGTCTCCATACTCGGCCGAGTGGGATGTCGTCACTCGGCCGAGTGCACGCTAATCTTCAAGTAATTGCGTGTCCGATCTGGCCGGCCGAGTGGGCTTCTTTGCTCGGCCGAGTGACTCCTTCACTCGGCCGAGTGGCATGCTGAAAATGCCCAATCTTCATCATTTCACTTCCTCGTCGCACCTACGACGTTGTCTTCTTCCACTCGTCTTCTATCGCTGATAGGTCCTCAATAAGTCCATGAGCGATGCTTCGTTACGCGTGCAAGTCCTTTAAGCTCATTTTTGCTCCCAATTGCTCATATTTTCTGAAATCCGACAAAAACAAGAAATAGTGAAAAGTGACACAATATCATCGAATAATCGTGAAAGTCGCAATATGAGCAACCGAAATGGCATGCAAATATGCAGAAAAAAGGTGTAAAATATGGACCGATCAAAATCCCCCAAGCTTACCTCTTACTCGTCCTCGAGGAAGATAAGTAAAAAGACGAACTCGGGAGATGAAAAATAAGGGAAATGAAATAAAAGAATACGAAGTGGAAGGGGTTGCTAGATTCTTCTCTCAGGTCTCAAGCCATAAGCTACACATCACGATAACTTGGAAAATACGAATCACATGCTAATAGGATTTCATCTCTTACTTAAACATGATACTTGCAAGCTTTTAAGAACAACAAAAGGGACTCTCTAAATTCATACAATCAATTCATATCCACATCACGCATTTCATAGAATTTAATATACAAACGTTGGCGATGCACTTTTCAATCAAGAGTTATAACAGAAGCATATAAGAATCACACCACGCATGCATTAGAGAATGGAATAAATCATGGCATTCACATATTTACATCGATTCATAAGAAGTCTCCATAGCTAAAGTAATTTGCTAAGTTTCAGCATTATCAAACTTCTCCATTCGTGCACCTCTCCACTCTAATGTCGTACTCACTCATATGGTCAGATGAGTTCAACCCCCCAAGCTTAGCTTGAGGCATCGTATCTAAAGGAATATGATAGTGGAAAATGGGATTTTTGCCTTGGTTTTCCCAAGTATGTTGTGGCTCCAATAATGAGATAGAGAAATTTTTTTTTCTTTTGGACTTTGTTTCTCATTTTTCTTCTTGGATTTTTGTAGGAGCAATTTGATTTGTATTTTTGGATTTTGGCTCCTTTTTGGCTTTTTTGGACTTTTTGGAGCTAACTTTTTCTTTTGTGGGGATTTTTGGGAAATAGATGCGATATAAGTGGCTTTAGGAGGTGAACTCAAGTGACATGTAGAGAATAAAAAGATATATGTGGAGAAAGAAATAATGTAACCTCGGTTCACTCTAAGATGTGCACGAACGGTTCAATAAAATAATACTTCAACTAAAACTCATATGTAAGCATGGATATTCTCAATCATCTCAATAAAAAGCGAAGTCAATCGGTAAAGTTTACAACCATATCAGGCATGCAACAGAAGGTGAATAAGACAATAAAATTGATGCTTCAGATATACAAATGATGCGTGAATCTTGGTGCATTTCCAACAAAAGCATACCAAACACTAATCCATACATTCAGCTTCAATTAATATCATGCATTCATATAGATGAATCATCAAAAGAAATAGATTTGCAAGCTCATGTGCATAACAAGACTATGGAATACTCTAAATGGCATGGCAAGGAATAATAAGTATCGTGATGGCTACTTAAAGAAATAAGAGATGTCATCATAAGGAACAAATCTAGCAAAAGGAGGAAAAGAAAATAAAGATATAAAATAAAAGAGAGGAAAGAAAAGAAAAAAAGAGGCACAAAATATGATGCATGAACACACATAAAAGGAAAATAAGATGGAAAAATCAAAAAGATGATGCAAAATTTTTGAAAAAATTAAAAAAAAACTAAAATAAAGTAAAACTAAAATAGAGTAAAAATGCAACTAATGCATCTAAATGGCATGGAAATGCACTCCCCCAAGCTTAAACTTCACATTGTCCTCAATGTGATCATAAAAGGAAAAATATGAGGAACAACTATAAATATGAGGGAGGTGAAAGAAAAATGATGAAATGAATGTCATGAAATCCTAATGCAACTACATGCACATACAATGATGCATGAGAGCGCCTTCCCCCAAGCTTATACCAAACAATCCTATTCAAATAACTCGATCAAAAATGTCATGGCTTTGCTAAGCGAGATTGAGTCAAACGAATAAGAATGTGAGTATTCACTTGAAAGAAATGCTCGAATGGGGTGAGCACAAGGATGTGACACATCAAAATATGAAGAGGGAAATTAATATTTAAAATGGGTTTGGTGTGTAAAAAATTTTGTTGCCGTCATAAGAGGTGAAATTTATTCAATCAAATCTATACGGTCCCCTAGCTGTCGAGAGGATTCGGGTTTATTGAAAGTATAAAAATTTCTACACTACTGGATTGATATCATCTAAAGCAAAAGGCGGATCCAGTATCTTTGCTGGTGCAGGCAATTGCTCCAACTGCTCCTTCCGTGGCTCTGCCAGATGCGTGTGTCCACGGACTCCAACGAACTCCAGCAATGCATCCTCAAGCTTTCCCACAAGGACTCCACCTGTACCCTGCAGAGAATAGGATGCATCAATTCACTGCAAAAAATTCACCCTCATAATAAAAGTATCCCAAAGAGGATCGTCTATAGAAATATATGGAATAAATAATGGTGGACGATACTTCCCTGGAAATAATCCAATATCCTCACGTGCCGTGATAGCTGTCTCCATGGTACCCTCTCTCAGCTGCTCAGGTAAATCAAGATCATAGGTGTGGACCTCCTCGATAGGCTCGTCGAACTGTAACACGCCCAAGCATACCTCCGGTCCATAATCGTATGTGTGCTGTAAAAGGTATGCCGTGTCAAAAATATCTGAATCAAAATAAATATCAAATGGAATGCATGATTCAGAAATGGAGTGGGTAAAAATATCTCCCTGAGTGGGAGTAGTAAGCTCTGTGGGATAGTTCTCGACGTCAGTGGGAGGATGAGGTGGCTGCGGGAGCTCCAATGGAGGAGGGTAGTGCTCGGGATCCTCATGAATGGCTATGTCCTCGTCCCGATGCAGGACCTCCTCGGTGATAAACTCTGGCTCCGTGTGTGAGGCCTCCTCAAAAGCATGCTTCGGCTCTGCGAGGTAAATAACATCAATGTCTTCTCCATTTGAATCATCTCCATCCATCCACTCATCGTATGGACTAGCTGTGTCTGTGGGTGGGGGAGTGACGATGGTGAAACCCGTCTCTGTAGCAACACGCCCTGCGTATCCCATCACAGTTCTCTCATCAGAAGTGGATGCATCTGTGCCTGGTACCGTTGTCTCCTCAGATGTGGAAGCATCAATGTCCTCAGCCTGCCGTCCAAGAATCTTATTCAGATACGTATAAAAATGTGTGGTCCATATAATCATAGCCTCAGTGGAAGGTAAAGGTGGCTGCGGAAGCTCAACTGCAGGTGGGCAAGACTCTGGATTTATCTGAATGAAGTTGCCCTCGTCCCAAAGTGCTGCCTCAGTAATGTAATGCTCTGGCTCCGCATGTGATGCCTCCTCGTGAACTATCAATGTAGGCTCTCTTTGGCATTGTGATGCTGGCTGCTCATGTGTGTCAACTTGTGGAGAAGCATCATGTGGAGGGGAATGCCCGCGAGCAATCCAAAAATTTAATCTATCCCCCTCAAGACTGACATGTATGTCCTCCTCAATTGTTCCTGCAGCTGAAACATGGTTCATAACAAAATCTGCAAATCGTAGATCAAATGCATCACCTGCTGTAATGCTCTCTAAACCGATGAACCTCACTGACTCCAAGAGGCCCTCCAATAAGTTCTGAAATGCTTCCTCCTCAAAATCTGTGGTCCACATAATACCATCCATAACACCTGATCAACAAAGATAAATACCTGGAGAAAAATATCAGTGGCACAAAAGAATATAGAAATGATAGTAATGGTGGCGGGGGTGAAAAATTCTTTTTGTTAAAATTTTTTCTTTTTTTTGTAGTCTAATAAACCTAATTGTGACAAATTGGCACCCAACGGGAAACACCTCCCCGGCAACGGCGCCAAAAACTTGATCACGCCCGGGCGTACACCCAAAAGAGCGACCATGTAGTTTTACCGCAAGCGCACGGTGTAGCGGCGAGTGGGTATCGAACACAGGGAGGACGTATGACAGTGCCTTCTCCGAACAACCTGGCTATAGGGACAGAAAAGTAGGAAATTGCCTTTCGGCGATGTTGTCACAATCGTCAAACAATGTAAAGAGATATAAAATCAAATAAAGACGCCTAGGGAATAGGAAATCCCCGCTACTCACCGTATCTCGTCATTGTGATTCATCTGTTTCACAATTGCTAGGGTAGAATGTCAGCTGAACTAGTTGCAACTGAATGTAAAACCTAGCTCACGCTCTCGCGCTATTGCAGATCTATAGCAAACCTAGGTTCGGGTCCAATCTCTTGCAAACCCTAGCCTAGGCAAGCTAGCGTTAGGATCAACATCATTGTTCTATCGCATCCCGAGCCCACTCTCGTGCAAACTCGGGCTACGACCTAGGTTGGGATAGTTCCTACCCGTTCAATCTCTTGCAAACGGGTATCGGTATAGAATTGCAACCGAGAATCCTAGTATCGGCCCAATCTCTTGCAAACTGATACTTCGGAAACTCAATTTCAACCCAATTCGGATTTCTAGGGTTTCTTATCGAATTGGGATCCAATCTCTTGCAAATCCCAATCGATATGAACACCTAGCTATCCGTATTATATCAACCCCAAACTAACCCTAATCAATTCTAGCAATAGTTCTACCAAATCGTCACAAATCGGAAATTGGGCTCGTAGGGTTCATCCCCACGCCCTAAGACGTTAAGACTACTCACAAATCATATCGCAAATGGAAGAACAATCAATTGAAATAGCAATAGAATTCATGGCAATATTCAAAATAACAATAAAAATAGGATTTTTAATAGAGAGGGAGACAAACCAATGTAGCTTTCCAAGAATCCAACAAAATAGCATTTTTCTCTCCTCTCCAATCACAAGAATTAAAAACTAAAAAGTCTAATCTAAAAAGGCTGCCAAAAGCAATAGAAAAGCTCTCTAAACTAGGTTAGAATCTGGGGTTAAATACCCCCCAAAACTGCCCAAAAATTCGTGACCAAACTGCCCCTGCGTAGCTCCAAAATCGTGATTTCCGCTACAGGCAGCGCTGCTCACTCGGCCGAGTGACAAAAGTCGCTCGGCCGAGTGAGAGACCCTGAGAATTTACAGTAAGTCCGGGGTCTTGGGGGTCTTCACTTCGGGCGTCACTCGGTCGAGTGAGTTATCGTCACTCGGCCGATGGGCTTATCGTCACTCGGGCGGTCGGCAATTGCCACTCGGCCGAGTGGGGCTTCTGATCTCAGACTGACAAAAAAAGTAACTTGGGAGTTTTTGATGGGCGTCGTCTGAGTGCCACTCGGGCGGACGGGATACGTCACTCGGCCGAGGCGGCTTCTGATGCTCGGCCGAGTGCACACTTGGAGCGTGTCCGATCTGGCCGGCCGAGCGGGGTCTCGCTGGTCAGCCGAGTGACTCCTTCACTCGACCGAGTGAGACACTGAAAATGCCCATTCTGAGTGTTTTTGCATCCTCATCGCTCCTACGACGTTCTTTTTTCTTCCGCTCCTCTCCAATCTCAAAATACCCCCCAGGCAAGTCGTCGGTGACACTCCGGAGTAGGTGTATCTCGGAATCACTCCAAATCGCTCCAAATCTCCTGAAATGCGACAAAAACAACAAATCGTGAAAAGTATCGCAATGTTGTCGATAAATCGTGAAAAACATGATTTGAGCGATCGAAATGGCATGCAAACATGCGGGAAAAAAGGTGTAAAATACGGAGTGATCAGTCCCGCCCAGTGGATGTATTCATATTCTCCTTCTTTTTCTTTTTTGGCCTCCCCCTCACATTTACCTTTACCTCTGGCTCCATAAGAAAAGTGGTCGTTGGGATGGATATCTCCTTCAGCTTTATTAGCATCTGCCTCTTAGTAGAACCATCCAGGGCTTTGTATTTCTTGTATACCGTATCCAACCCCTCCTTTATTAGCACATCCTCTTCGATCAATTCCTTCATGGGTACAATGTCTAGCTTCTTCCAATGCCACATGTCTCAGACTGTGCTGCTTGATCCATAATTGTTTTCATTTCATTCATAGTCATAAACCCATTCAACTCCTTGTATAAGTGGCCCTTCATGTCATGCAGCATGCAGCTCTTTGATTTCTCAAAAGATGCCTTAATCTATGTATGATGCAGCTCTAGCAAAGAATGCATAATAGACCATGATGTTGCAAAACTGCGTGCTGATGATTCCAAGTGCTTTTTAAGCTTTACATGCGAACTCTCTGCTCTATTGGTTGTTACATTCCCAAAATACACATTTGTATCGGTCAAAGCCGAAACAAACATCTCCTTGTGCTTGTCCAACCATGAATTCTTCACATATCTTATGGACTATGGAGAAGCAATAAATTTTTTCTCAAATTCACTGAGTTTTTTCCCATACTCCTCCTCCGTACGTGCTAGTACCAACAAACTCCAGCTTGATAGGAATCCATCCCAATTTTCTTTGACTTCAAAAATTTCTTGCAATTCGCCACTACACTCCTTGAAATATGCCATTTACATAATTGACTCTTCGCGAAGGGAAATACTACGGTGATGGCATTAATAAGAGCTTGCTCTCTATCTGTCAAAATTATTCTAGGCATCGTGAATCCAAAAGCAAATATCTCAACTGATCCAATGCACATGTATAGTAATCTTCTCGTTCAACCTCCAAGTAAAAATTGCGATACTGAATGTCATTTCAGTCGATGTCACGCCGACAATCTCAAACAATGGAAGTCAGTATCTGTTTGTCTTATATGTGCAGTCCATTGTTAGAATATTAGGAAATGCATGTAAATATCAACTGAAGTCAGATGTCCCAAAATAAATTCCTAACACATGATGTCTCTGCATCAGAAGTATGAAATTCAATGTTCTGCTTCTCCATCAAGCCCTTCATGAGTTGTTGCATTTGAGATCGCCCTGCCATCTCCACAACGTTTAGCTTCTGTCTGGCATTGTAAATTGTTTTAATCGTTGTAACATTATACTTATCTCGTTTCTTCAATATTCTTAAAATTTCTCTTGGCTTCACAAGACTTTGCGATAGTTCTACCAATGTTTCCATCTCTGAGCATTGTAATCTCCCCGCATATGAATGTCCCTCGAGGTAAGTCACGGGTGGGTTGTTATGCACCCCACACAAGACTATTACATTCCATTCATCCTATTGCCAATCATCTTCGCCATCAAAGAAAACGGACAACCACATTTCTTGCTTCTGGTCTTCTTCTTCGTCTTTTTCTCACAACTAAAATTGTTGGCACGCTATATCCCACTCCTTTCGCATGCAAAATATATATGTGGGAGCCTACCACCCATATTCGTCATATTCGTTGCCCTTTTCACAATCACCAGCCCATTTTCATTACCGATGTCATTTATCCATTGTAATAGTTCATATCTACTTTGAAATATGGTTGTGATAGTAAATTGCACAATAATATCTACATTACACTCTGTCCCAACGCTACATACGCTGCTCAAGACAGTATCCTACAATTTATATTTACCATCAACACTTAGCATACATTTATGAATTTCATTTACAAAGTATTAAATATCATTTATTTCATACCTTTCCATTTTCATCTCCTTCTATAAATGGAGATAGAACACCATCCATATGAAAATTGCATTCTCCATGTATGCAATTTCCTTCTTCTAGCTTTGGCAACAAATTCTAACTAAATTCTCAACACCTACCTGTCATGCATAAGGAAAATGTACATCATTTAATCAAGAAAAAACATTTATTAAGGGCTTTGTTCTCATCCACATGGAGCCAAACGCAATAGTGCAACAAAAATTTTCTTTACACAAACAAAGCACAATAGGTATATGTTAATCAATTCATTGAAATTTTTACTGATAATGAACATGCGGTTGAATTTTTTGGCGCAGTTCGGTATCAGAATACTGCTGCTGTTTGATGCCGACCTGTACCTAGAATACAGAATCAGAATCTTGTATTCTGGGACATGTTCTTTTACGTACTCCTGAAAGAAATCTCTTTCAGAAGTTAGCACCATATTCAGCAAGTTCTGAAGAAGCAGCATTCAGAATCTGCAGCAGTTTCAGTGAGAATTCTGAAACATAATTCAGATTCTGCTGCAAAATTATGTTTCATATTTCTGAAGTCGATTTCTGAAACTGGTTCTGAATTCGGTATCAGATTTCCCACTGAGAAATCCTTATAGTCATTAAGGGAGACATGTTTGGTTTGACCAAGCCCTGAAATTGCTGAAGTAAAAAAATCAGGAAGCTATTCGGCCAATGAAGCTAATAAGGACCCAATTACCCAACAACAAAATTGATCTCCTTGAAGGAAAACGGTGATTCAATTGAGGCTAAGTTTGGGTGGTAAATCCAATAATTATGTTAGAGATAAAAATTGGTCATAGTGGATTTGTAAAAGGTTCTGGAAATAATGAAACATGCCATATTCCATCTTTGAGTTTTCACAGAACGACCCTGTTACCATCTTTCAAATGACTTGTGCGATTGATTATAAATGTAAAAGTATACAAACTTGGTCATAGTGAATCTGCAGCATGTTCAATATTATAAATGTAAATGTAGACAAAAGATCACATCAAAATTATCCAGCAAAATTTTACAATAGTAAAAATTACAGATTTATCAAAATGTTCCAAACAATCAAGCAAATAATAGAACTTGAATACTTAAGAATTCATATGTATGTAGTATGAAAGGTAACCAAGGAGCAAAAAAACTACATATCATAATGTCAAAAATCGAAACTTTATATCACAGATCAAAGATTTATCAAAGAACAAACCCTTATTATGAAAGATCGAAACTTTATAACCAAGGACTACATCTTTATCGAAGATCAAAACTTTACCAACCATTAACCATGAGATGGGGTGAAGGAGGAGCCACCGCTTGAAGGAACTTGGGAGTCGGTTCTCAAGCACTTGGGATATCGCGAGAAGAGATCAGAGAGGAAGGAGCTGCCCGAGAGATCATGAGAGGAAGAAGAAGGATATAACGAGATGAGATCAGATCCACCCAGTTCTTTTAATGCGTCAGATCCGGCGGGCGCAAAAGAAGTGATCGACAGAGATGGAGAGATTACAGGCGAACCCTAGAGATCTTTGCGAGAGGAAGGAGCGCGAAGCATTAATGCAAAGGAGAAGTCTGAAGGTGATTTCGTCCGGTCTGTGAACTGAGCACAAATGCGTTTTCAGACTGTGCACATCAGCAAAAAATTAAGAGGTATGTGAACTCAGCAGATAGGTCTGTCCGAATAGCAATTCCCTTTTGTGATCTTCAGACTATTTTCTACATTTTTTGTAAGATATGAATCTTTATATTAAATGATATGATTTTTATAGCCTAATTTTTTCTTCTCTTATTTTTCAGTTGAAGATGGGGAACTCTCGGTTCAAAAAAAATATTTTTGCGAATTTTACTTAGCTCGGAGCTATTTTCTGTATTTTCTAGAAGATGTGGATCTTTTTATTGAATGATATGATTTTTGCCATAATTTTGTCTTCTCTTATTTTTCAGTTGTAGATGGCAATCCCTATGTTTTAATGGACATTTTTGCTGATTTTACTTAGCTCGGATCTATTTCTGCATTTTCTGGAAGATATGGATCTTTTTATTAAATGATATGATTTTTGGCATAATTTTGTCTTCTCTTATTTTTCAGTTAAAGATGGTGATATCCCTATTCCAATAGACATTTTTGCGGATTTTTCTTAGCTCGGGTCTTTATTCTGTATTTTCTGGAAGATATGAATCTTTTTATTAAATGATATCATTTTGGCCTAATTTTGTCTTATCTTATTTTTCAGTTGATGATGGCGATCTCCCTGTTCCAACGGACCTTTTGCTGATTTTTTATGAGCTCAGTGCTATTTCCTGCATTCTATGGAAGGTATGGACTTTTTATTAAATGATATGATTTTTATAGCCTACATTTCTTTGCTCTTATTTTTTCAGTTGAAGATGGCCATCTTCCTGTTCAAACGGAAATTTTTGCGTAATTTTCTGAGCTCGAGGCCATTTTTCTACATTTTATGGAAAATATGGATCATTTTATTAAATGATATTATTTTTTGGCCTAAGTTTGTCTTCTCTTATTTTTTTAGCTGAAGATGGCGATCTCCCATTTCCAACATACATTTTTCCAGATTTTTTTGACCTCGAGGCTATTTTCTACATTTTCTGGATGAAATGGATCTTTTTATTAAATCATTTGATTTTTTGGCCTAATTTTGTCCTCTCTTATTTTTCACATGAAGATGGCGATCTTTCAATTCCAACTGACATTTTTGCAGATTTTTCTGAGCTACATGCTAATTTCTACATTTTCTGTAAGATATGAATTTTTATATTAAATGATATGATTTTCATAGCCTAATTTTGTCTTCTCTTATTTTTTAGGTGAAGATGGTGATCTCACGGTTCAAATAGATATTTTTACGGATTTTACTTAGCTTTGTATTTTTTCGAAGATGTAGATCATTTTATTAAATGATATGATTTTTGGCATAATTTTGTCTTCTCTTATTTTTCAGTTGAAGATGGCGATCTCTCTGTTCCAATGGATATTATTGCAGATTTTACTTAGCTTGGAGCTATTTTCTGCATTTTCTGGAACATACGAATCTTTTTATTAAATGATATGATTTTTAGCATAATTTTGTCTTCTCTTATTTTTTAAGTTGAAGATTGCAATCTACCTGTTCCAATGGATATTTTTATGTATTTTTCTGGGTTCGGTTCTATTTTCTGAATTTTCTGGAAGATATGGATCTTTTTATTAAATGATACCATTTTGGCCTAATTGTCTTTTCTTATTTTTCAGTTGAAGATGTGATCTTGCTCTTCCAATGGTCATTTTTGCGGATTGTTCTGTGCTCAAAGCTATTTTCTACATTTTATGAAAGATAAAGATATTTTTATTATATGATATGATGTTTTGCCTAATTTTGGCTTCTCTTATTTTTCAGTTGAAAATGGCGATCTCCCGGTTCCAACGGACATTTATGGGGATTTTTCTGAGCTCGATATTATTTTTCTACAATTTTTGGAGTTTTTATTAAACGATATGATTTTTTGGCCTAATTTTGTATTATCTGATTTATCAGTTGAATATGGCGATCTCCCGGTTCCAATGTACATTTTTGCAGATTTTTTTGAGCTCCCAGATATTTTCTACATTTTCTGTAATATATGAACATGCATATTAATTGTTATGATTTTTAGCCTAGTCTTTGTCTTCTCTTATTTTTCAGTTTAAAATGGCGATCTACAGGGTCCAACAGAGATTTTTTGCGGATTTTTCAGAGCTTGGGTCAATTTTTATAGATTTTTGGAAAGTTTTGGATCTTTTTATTAAATGATATGATTTTTAGCCTATTTTTGTCGTCTCTTATTTTTCGTTGAAGATGGCGATCTTCCGA
This sequence comes from Scilla litardierei, assembly GCA_030789695.1. Taxonomy (NCBI): domain Eukaryota; kingdom Viridiplantae; phylum Streptophyta; class Magnoliopsida; order Asparagales; family Asparagaceae; genus Scilla; species Scilla litardierei. The sequence goes on from CM061130.1 coordinate 36,772,736, forward strand.
TTTCAACGAACATTTTAAGGGATTTTTCAGAGCTATGTGCTATTTTCTAAATTTTCTGTAAGATATAATATATTAAATGATATGTTTTAGCCTAATCTTATTCTATTATTTTTTAAGTTGAAGATATCGATATCGGGGTTCCAACGGACATTTTTACGGATTTTTCTCAACTATGAATTTTTTAAATAATATGATTTTTAAAGACTAAGTTTTTATTCTCTTATTTTTCAGTTGGAGAGGGTGATTTCCCAGTTCCAATGGACATCTTACGGATTTTTCTTACCTCGGGGATATTTTCTAAATTTTCTGTAAATATAGATATTTTTATTAAATCGATTGATTTTTGGCCTAATTTTGACTTCTCCTATTTTTCAGTTGAAGATGGCGATCTCCTAGTTATAACGGACTTTTTTGTGGATATTTCTGAGCTCCAAGCTATTTTCTACATTTTTTTGTATGATGTGAATCTTCTTATTAAATGATATAATTTTTATAACCTAATTTTATCCACTTTTATTTTTAAATTGAAAATGACGATCTCTCGATTCAACGAAAATTTGTGTGGATTTTTCTTAGATCGGTACTATTTTCTACATTTTCGGGATGTTCTGGATCTCTTTATTAAATGATATGATCTTTTTGCTTAATTTTGTCTTCTTTTATTTTTAAGTTAAAGATGTTGATCTCTTGATTCTAATGGACATTTTTGCGTATTATTCTGACATCGGGTCTATTTTTTTAAATTTTCTGGAAGATATGGATCTTTTTAATAAATTATTTGATTTTTGGTCTAAGTTTGTCTTCCCTTATTTTTCAATTGAAGATGGCGATATCCCGGTTCCAACGGACATTTTTGCAGATTTTTAAGATCTCGGTGCTATTTTCTACATTTTTGGAAGATATGGATCTTTTTATTAAATGATATGTTTTTATAGCCTACGTTTCTTTTCTCTTATTTTCAGTTGCAGATGGCGATCTACCGGTTCCAATGCACATTTTTGTGGATTTTTCTTAGCATGAGGCTATTTTTCTACGTTTTCTGGAAAATATGCATATTTTTATTAAATTTTATGATTTTTGGCCTAATATTTGTCTTCTCTTTTTTCAGTTAAAGATGGCGATCTCTCAGTTCCAACGTACATTTGGGTTTATTTTTGTGTGCTCAGTGCTATTTTCTACATTTTCTGTAAGATATGGTTCTTTATATAAAATGATATGATTTTTATAGCCTAATTTTGTCTTTTCTTATTTTAAAAGTTGAAAATAACGATAACCCGGTTCCAACGAACATTTTTGCCGATTTTTCTGAGTTACGAGCTATTTTATACTTCTTAGTATGATATTTATATTTATATTAAACTTTTTCTGTATGATATTTATATTTAAATTAAATGATATGATTTTTATAACCTAATTTTGTCTTCTCTTATTTTTAAGTTGAAGATGGCGATTTCTCGATTCCAACGGATATTTTTGCGGATTTTTCTGAGATCGACATTATTTTTCTACATTTTCGGGAAGTTATGGATCTTCTTATTAAATGATATGATCTGTAGGCCTAATTTTCTCCTCTCTTATTTTTTTCGTCGAAGATGGCAATCTCCTGGTTCTAACGGATATTTTTGCAGATTATTCTGATCTCGGAGCTATTTTCCTGGAAGATATGAATATTTTTATTAAAGTATATGCTTTTTGGCCTAAGTTTGTCTTCTCTTATTTTCAATTGAAGATGATGACCTCTCGTTTCCAACGGACATTTTTACGGATTTTAATTAGCTCAGTGATATTTTCTACATTATGGAAGATGTGGATCTTTTTATTAATGATATGATTTTTATAGCCTACGTTTCTCTTCTCTTATTTTTTAGTTGAAGATGGTGATCTTCCGGTTCCAATGCACATTTGTGCAGATTTTTCTCAGCTTGAAGCTATTGTTCTACATTTCTGGAAAATATGGATCTTTTATTATTAAATGTTATGATTATTTGTCCAAATTTTGTATTTTCTTTTTACAGTTGAAGATGGACATTTGTGCTGATTTTTTGAGCTCCGGGCTATTTTGTATATTTTTTGTATGACATGGATCTTTTTATTAAATGATATGACTTTTATATCTTAATTTTATCTTCTCTTATTTTTAAGTTGAAAATGGCGATCTTTCGATTCCAACGGATATTTTTGCAGATTTTTCTAAGCTCGAGGCTTTTTTTTTACATTTTTGGAAAGTTATGTATCTTTTTATTAAATGATATGCTTTTGGCCTAATTTTGACTTCTCTTATTTTTTTAGTTTAAGATGGCGACCTACCGGTTTCAACGGACATTTTTGCGAATTTATCTGACGACTGGGATATTTTCTAAATTTTCTGGAAGAATTGATCTTCTTATTAAATTATATGAGCTTTGGCCTAATTTTGTCTTCGCTTATTTTTTCAGTTGAAATTGGCCATCTCCTGATTCCAACAGATATTTTTGTTGATTTTTTTGAGCTCGGTGCTATTTTCTATATTTTATGGAAGATATGTATCTTTTTATTAAATGATATGATTTTTATAGCTTACGATTTTCTTCTCTTATGTTTTCAGTTTAAAATGGGGATATATTGGTTCCAATGGATATTTTTGCTAATTTTTCTACATTTTCTGGAAGATATGGACCTTTTTATTAAATGATATGATTATTTGACCTAATTTTGTCTTCGCTTTTTTCAGTTGACGATGGCGATCTTCAGGTTTCAACGGATATTTGAGCGGATTTTTCTGAGCTCCGTGCTATTTTTTATATTTTATGTAAGATACTGACCTTTTTATTAAATGATATGATTTTTATATGCTAATTTTGTCTTTTCTTTTTTCTCAGTTGAAGATGGCCATCTCCTGGTTCGAACAGAAATTTTTGCGGAATTTTCTGAGCTTGGAGCCATTTTCTACATTTTATAGAAGCTATTGATCATTTTATTAAATGATATGATTGTTTGACCTAATATTGTATTCTCTTATTTTTAGCTGAAGATGGCGATCTGCTAATTCTAATGGATATTTTTGCAGATTTTTTTGTTCCCGAGGCTATTTTCTAAATTTTCTTATAGATATGTATCTTTTTATTAAATCATTTGATTTTTGGCCTAAATTTTTTCTCTTATACTTAAGATAAAGATGGCGATCTCCTGGTTCCAACAAACAGTTTTGATTTTTCTGAGCTCCAAGCTATTTTCTACATTTTCAGTATGATATGAATCTTTATAGTAAATGATATGATTTTTATAACCTAATTTTGACTCTCTTATTTTTCAGTTGAAGATGGTGATCTCCCGGTTCAAATGGATATTTTTGCGGATTTTATTTAGCTCGGATCTATTTTCTGTATTTTCTAGAAGATATGGATATTTTTATTAAATGATATGATTTTTGGCGTAATTTTGTCTTCTCTTATTTTTCAGTTGAAGATGGCGATCTCTCTGTTCCAACGGACATTTTGGTGGATTTTACTCAACTCGAAGCTATTTTCTGCATTTTCTGGAAGATATGGATATTTTTATTAAATAATATCATTTGCACCTAATTTTGTCTTCTCTTATTTTTCAGGTGAAGATGGCGATCTCCCTGCTCTAATAGACATTTTTCCGGAATTTTTCGAGCTCGAAGCTATTTTCTACATTTTATTGAAGATCTGTATCTTTTTATTAAATGATATGATTTTTCGCCTAATTTGTCTTCTCTTATTTTTAGTTGAAGATGGTGATCTCCCGGTTCCAACAAACATTTGTGCAGATTTTTCTAAGTTCGATACTATTTTCTACATTTCTGGAAGTTATGGATTTTTATTAAATGATATGAATTTTGGCCTAATCTTATCTTTTCTTATTTTTCAGCTGAAATTAGCAATCTCCCGTTTCCAATGGACATTTGTGCGGATTTTTCTGAGCTCCAGGCTATTTTCTACATTTTCTGTACGATATGAATCTTTATATTAATTGATATGATTTTATAGCCTAATTTTTGTCTTCTCTTACTTTTCAATTTATAATGGCAATCTCCCGGGTCCAACAGACATTGTTGTCGATTTTTTAGAGCTCATGAATATTTTTATACATTTTGGGGAAGGATCTTTTTATTAAATGATATGATTTTTTGCCTAAATTTGTCATCTCTTATTTTTTTTCGTTCAAGATGGTGATCTCCCGGTTCCAACGGACATTTTAAGGGATTTTTCTGGGCTTCGGGCTATTTTCTAAATTTTCTATAACATATGAATCTTAATATTAAATGATATGATTTTAAGCCTAATTTTATCTTCTCTTATTTTTCAGTTGAAGATGCCGATTTCATGGTTCCAACATCCATTTTTGAGGATTTTTCCGAGCGTGAAACTAATCTCTACAGTTTATTGAAGATATGGATCTTTTTATTAAATGATATGATTTTTATAGACTAAGTTTGTCTTCTCTTTTTTGCAGTTGAATATGTCTATCTCCCGATTCCAACGAACATTTTTTGCGGATTTTTCTCAGCTCCGAACTATTTTCAAAAGTTCATTGAAGATTTGGATTTTTTATTAAATGATATGATTTTTATAGACTAAGTTTATCTTCTCTTACTTTTCAGTTGAAGATAGCAATCTCCTGTTCCAATGGATATACTTGCGGATTTTTCTGACCTTTCTAGAAGATATAGATCTTTTTATTAAATGATATGATTTTTAGCCTAATTTTGAGTTCTATTATTTTTAATTCAAGATGGCGATCTCCCATTACAAATAGACATTTTTTGGATTTTTCTGAGTTACGAGCTATTTTCTACATTTTCTGTATTATATGAATCTTTATATTAAATGATATGATTTTTATAACGTAATTTTGCCTTCTCTTATTTTTCAGTTGAAGATGGTGATATCCCGATTCCAACGGACATTTTTGTGGATTTTTCTGAGATCGGTGCTATTTTTCTACATTTTCGAGAATTATGGATCTTTTTATTAAATGATATGATTTTTTGCCTAATTTTGTCTTCTCTTATTTTTTAAGTTGAAGATGGCGATTTGACGGGTCTAACAGATATTTTTGCGGATTATTCTGACCATGGGGTTATTTTCTAAATTTTCTGTAGATATGTATCTTTTTATTAAATTATATGATTTTTGGCCTAAGTTAGTCCTCTCTTATTTTTCAATTGAAGATGTCCATCTTCCGTTTCCAACAGACATTTTTGCAGATTTTTATAGACTCGGTGCTATTTTCTACATTTTATGGAAGATACAGGTCTTTTTATTAAATGATATGAATTTTATAGCTTACGTTTCTCCTCTTTTTTAAGTTGAAAATGGCGATCTACCGGTGCCAATGCACATTTTTGCGGATTTTTCTTAGCTTGGAGCTATTTTCTACATTTTCTAGAAAATTTAGATCTTTTTTTAAATGTTATGACTTTTTTGGCCCAATTTTGTCTTCCCTTTTTCAGTTGACGATGGCGATCTCTCAGTTCTAACGGACATTTGAGCGGATTTTTTTTGTTCTCTGGGCTATTTCTACACTTTCTGTAAGATATGGATCTATATATTAAATGATATGATTTTTATTGCCTAATTTTTCTTCTCTTATTTTTAAGTCGAAAATGGCGGTCTTCCGGTTCCTACGGAAATTTTTGCGGATTTGTCTAAGCTCGGGAGTATTTTCTAAATTTTTGGAAATTTATGTATCTTTTTATTAAATGATATGATTTTTTGAACTACTTTTATGTTCTCTAATTTTTTAGTCGAAGATGGCGATCGACCAATTCCAACATACATTTTTCAGATTTATTTGACCTCGGGGATATTTTCTAAATTTTCTGTAAGATATTGATCTTCTTATTAAACGATATGATTGTTGGCTTAATTTTGTCTTCTATTGTTTTTCAGTTGAAAATGGCGTTCTCCAGGTTCCAACGGATAGTTTTGCTGATTTTTCTGAGCTCGGTGCTTTTTTCTACATTTTATGTAAGATATATAGTTTTTATTAAAAGATACGTTTGTCTTCTCTTATTTTTTTCAGTTTGAAGATGGCGATCTACCGGTTCCAAGAGACATTTTTACTGATTTTTCTTAGGTTGGGACAATTTTTCTACATTTTCTGGAAGATATGGACCTTTTTATTATATGATATGATTATTTGGCCTAATTTTGTCTTCTCTTTTTTAGTTCAAGATGGCAATCTCCTGGTTCCAACGGACATTTGAGCGGATTTTTCTCAGATCTGGGCTATTTTCTCCATTTTCTGTAAGATATGGACCTATTTATTAAATGATATGATTTTTATAGACTAATTTTTTCTTCACTTTTTTCCGTTGATCATGGCCATCTTCCAGTTCAAACAGACATTTTTGCGGATTTTTCTTAGCTCAGGGTTACTTTTCTTCATTTTATGGAAGATATGGATCATTTTTTAAATGATATGATTTTTTGGCCTAATTTTGTTTTTTCTTATTTTTCAGTTGAAGATGGCGATCTCACAGTTCCAACTGATTTTTTAGCGGATTTTTTTGACGTCGATGCTATTTTCTACATTTTCTAGAAGATATGGTTCTCTTTATTAAATCATTTATGTTGAGAGTTGAGAAAATCATAGTCTATATAGTAAAGGCCATAGCTCTTTTTTCAATATAATTTAAAGGTATCATTCATAACACTTTCCCTTATCCATCCATCTTTGTAAACTCGGCATATGAATACTACATGATTCATAATGCTTATGAGTATCACAAGAGGCGAATACTTTTGGATCCTGAGTTGATGTGGCTACCTCATTAAAACCTTTGGCTATGAAAAACCCAGTGGGAAAAACCATAGCTAAGGAAAAAGAGTACAACTCTATATTTAACTCCCCCTGATCTGTTCAAGCTTTAGGCTTGCAGATCTCCTAGATAGCTAGATATACATCAATCTCATCTACAACGTTCTAAGAAGAAAAAACACAAAAATGCAAGCATCGCTCATCTATGTCAGCTATTGAATCCAAGGGAGCTCCTCTTAAGAGGCGTGCTCTGTCTCATTGCCTTTGATGGAGCCTTCCAAGTATGAGCTAGGAGTGTGGAATGGCCTGCAGACTCGGTAGATAGCTCTACATCTCTAGTCTCTGACCCAGTCATCACTGTGTTTGCGAGCTACTTCAGGGTGTAGCCATGCATATTCTTGTTTACTTCTTGGATGATGAGCTTCTCGGAATGGTAGGATGATGTTGCCTTAGTCACATGCTTTGCAGATTTCCATGATGTGGCCTGTCCTTCGAGGTGGTCATCGCGATGATTTATTATCTGCATCTGCAAATACATTTAACATGGAGTATGATCATTTACGGTAGTGACCCTTAGAGGCGCAAAAGATGCGTAGCTCCAGTCTAGTGACGTGCTAATGCGCTGCACTATATCTGGTTAAACAGATTTAATGCCGACGCTACATAGGTAAGCGTGTAGTTGGCCAGATAAAGGAGTGTATCAAGGACACTCAAGTAAGGCATTTCAGAACCTAGGATATACTTCCCCTCTTCCAGTAAACGGAAGGGGTCTATATGAAGGGTTTTCTAGGACCCTTAGGGCACAAAAATTCTATTCCCGTCCTAAGTTGGACGGAACATAGACATAAAAATTGCAGCGGAAAATTTTTGTTAATCTAATTAACGTGCAGCCCTAAGGAACCAGACCCTCTTAGACATGATCTCTGCCAACTCGGGGTGGATCTGACATCCCCAAGAGGGATCTAAACTACTACGAATAATTAAAACAAAAGCTTAAACACATACCCGAAATCTCAACCCTGGGGCAGACAAGATGTTTCACACCGTCTTCTGAGCCGCTCCCCATCCCACGCCGAGCCGCTCCTCGAACCACTCCTCGAACCGCTCTGCATCCCGATGCGAGCAATCCTCGTTGTCGCCGAGCCAACCACACGCGGAAGAAAGTTTCACGCGAGTGAAAGCCTTCACCAAGATTTCGGATCCGAATCCGAACTCCTTCGTGGCTTTGCTAGAGCCCCCAGGAGTAAGGCAGAAATGTTGGGAGAAGAAGAATATTAATTTCAGCATAGATCCGAGCGTGCTCCAACATTGACGGGAGCAGCTCAGATCTGGAGCTTGGGACGAGTTTTGAGGAGGAGAGCATGCTCCTATTTTTATAGGCGGCTGAGAGCTCCCCTTTACTCAAAATTCGATATGTAACTAAAGTTGGAGTTAATTAAACCAAGTTAGTTTGCCTTTCACAAAGGCAAAACTTTCGTGAATTTTAACTCACTCACCGTTGAACTTTATGATTGATACAACCTATCAATACGAAGGGCGTTCAACGGTGAATGCATAAGAAAAAACCATTCGTCAATCCGAGTCCATTTGACCCCTCAAACGTCAGTCCAAAAATCACCCAAAACGTGTGTTTCAACAAGAACACAGCCACCGCTGTTAACTGGGCATGAAACCCTAGCAGTGGGACCCACAACATGGGCCCCATGCGCGTGCAGCAGCCCACAGAGAGCGCGTGCATGGGCACGCACCCTCGGGCGCGTGCCATGCACGTGCCCTGCGGGGCCAGTCAAGGGGCGCCACCTGGCGCCCCTGTTTCTCCTTTTGGGCAAAGCTGTCGCCCAAGGCACCAGCAAAAATCCACGGCCTGGCCATTTGGCCAGTCCAAAAAGTTTTCGCCCCCTTTTTTATAAAAAAACGATTTAACATTTAAAGCTTTGGGTCTTTTACTTTTTGGGCTGCCATTTACCCTTTCTATTTAAACGTCTTTAAGCAGACTTATTGGGCTCGTTTGGACTCTGTTTTTGACGCGGTTTGAACCTGCGTTAAGAGCGGGATGAACCCGTCTTACCGGTAAACTTTTCCTTGCGTTTATTTCATTAAATATTTTTCTTAAACTATTTAAGACACATTTAATCTCTTTTGCATCATATACAAATTAGTTCCCCATCTAAGATTAAATTTTCATTTGCATCAAATACAAATGATCTGAGGGCATATCCCTCTATATCTCCCACTTGCACTCAGGATCATTTATCCCGAATGCAGGAGATTATTGCAAACATCTTTTTCAATATTTTATCCCTTGCATCAAATGCATATCCTCCCTAATGTTTCTACCTATTACTAGACGAAGGTCGCACTCTGTGTGAGACCCTACAGCCTGACCCTTACAACAGGTTGGGCTCGAAGCCCTATACGGCAGTGACCATGAGCAGTGGTTGCTATCTGTGCTTCAGAATCATCATTATGTGGTTGACTCATCGACATAAGTATTTTCGGGACCACCCTGACTGTTTCCGTGATGAATTCCACAGTTATAGTCTCTTCGTCTTAACTATGTCGTGTAGATCAAGTCTAGGGTACGGTCAAACTGTCAACCCCAATAACTTGACTCCGGTTAGTTTCTATCGATCTTTAGTCAACTAATGTTGGACTTCTTCCAACATACTCTGATCAGAGATTTTACTAAAGATCGAACTAACTCTACGACGCTAACTCCCATTGACCGGGAGAGACGAATCCTCTCTTGGTCATTACTTACCTCGTACACTTCAAGTGACACCCAATCAAAGACCTTTCGACATGCCTAGCCTCAAAGCTAGGTCAGTGATCTTAGTGGCACCGTTCACGCACAGGTTCGTAAAATGACCTCAAGTCAAAAGACCAACTTGCCTATCATCACTAAGAGTTATCATTGACAGATTGGTCAATATAACCATATGATAACTCTTGTGGATCGTTCAGTGAACTCATTCTCTAATAAGCACCTGTGTCTCATCGTCGACTTCGCCAAGTCAAACGATCATGAGATCATCGCCACCGTTAAACGGTGAAGACTAAGACACAATGGTCTATCCGATGTTTCGATATCCTTGTTTTGAAACATCTACGACCACAAATCCTTTTAGAATTATGCTATAGATGGTCAAACATTTCTTCATGATCGAGATACTCATCTCGATACCTGTTTGACCTTGCATAAAGTCTCAGGATTTTACCTAAGTTAATATCTAATGCTAACTACATTATAATATAACTTAGATAAATTATTGCCAAACAGCTTACTATTATTTCGAACACGATGTTTGTGCTATTCACACATAGAGATAGATTTGCCTCGAGGGTATCATCTCTCAACATCTCCCACTTGCACTCAGGCCCATTTATCTCAGTATCTAATACCGTTTTTACACATAAGTCTTTCTAGACTTTATGTGGTAGAGCCTTCGTGAGTGGATCTGCTAAACCGTCTACTCTATAGACTTAAGGGGTTTCTATGTTCATGTTGGACCAACCATTTGAATCTTATTCAAATAATTCACTTGGTCTTTCGGAATCCATAATATTTTTATTTCCTTGGATCTTATCCAGTTCATCGTACCTTACAATAATAATTTTAAATTAGTTACTGGTCATTTCAAATGGCTTATATCTATTTCTGATAAAGTATCAAACTCTTTGATTACTTTGTCAAAATATATGTTTCATCCCTTTGATGCCTCACATGTAATTTATAAGCTCCCACTGACCTTGAAATCTTTCTGGCTAATTCATATAAGTTGGTTCGTCTAAATCATATTTAGAAAAACGAACTTATAAGTGAATGCTCCAATTTTCATAGTCAACATGAGTGATTACATCAAGTTTGGTCCGAGTAGATCTGTACACATCTGCTGGTGAAAACAGTTTCATCATAATCCGTTTTATAGGAATTAGGATGAAAACCGCTCACGACCAACATGATTGAACTTCACTATATTCTTTCTGCACAATTCTTTCAACTTAAAGATTTACTTGCAGAAGATGAGGAAACATTTTCCTTGGGCACGTAAATTAAATTCCAAAATTTATTTTCGCACACGGACTTATTCTGATTGCATCAAGTTATAAATCGGAGTTACTACTCCAAATTTCATCCTAGAAGTTGACTAAGTTATCATCAGTTATGATGTCTAACTTGACTCTTCGTCTCACGAAATTCGAGTAATTATACAACTTTATAATGATCGATTTAATGAATATCTTATTGATAATGTCCTCATAGAACATTACCAAAACCTAGGCATTACTATCTGGGACTTAACCCAGAGGGAGGACTTAACTCAGAGTCACTTGTTATGGATCTCACCAAGTGTAACTAAACGTGATTCATACCTTTTAACACACCGATATGTTAACATACTTGACCTGAGAGAAAATCACATTTTCTTTTAATTACTCAAGATTTTATGTAGCTAAAAGTATTTGACCATTCGATCTAATCGAATCAGTTTAAATACGTTAGTCATTTCGTTCTTTATTTTATCAGACTTGTGTTTCATCAAGAACACATGTCTTAATAAAATATACGAATAACTTATTTTGGTTAATCTAGACTCGGGTACATCAGTATGTACGAGACTGAGTTCGACAACTCATTCTCCCACTATCTTACAGATGGGTTTCGGCCATTATATCTAAGAGGATAAGATTCAAAAGTGTCCGTAGACTTCATAATACGAGAGGTCAGACCCCTCTTTACGTGACTTGTGAAGCTTAGTCTCTCGATACGGCCTAGTCTATTTTGCCTTATAAGTTTGCTACTTTCTTGTGTATTTATATATTAATATTTAATATATATATATATATATTATCATTATACATATTACTCATTGCTTCAGAAGCAATGTGATGACATTCATCAAAATGTGTTAACCTTTTGTATAACAATAATTATGAAATCGTGACATCAAAATATGTCACATTTTCATTTCCTCCTACTTATGCCTTTACTAATGATAAATTAAACTATTTAACTCGATTGACTTTCCTGAGTGCCTTCTTCCTTTTCTAAATCATATTTATATATTAAAGAGCCCAACATAAATGAATAGCTATGCAAGCATCTCATGTATCCAAATGCTTGAGCTTTGCAACCTTGAGTGTAGCTCAACACATTGCTTGTCTCAAGATCCGGTTGGGATGCATAGTCGTGCACCGCTCATGCACTCGTATTCGACTCAAACAGTTTGATCGAATTCTCGAACTTTGCGGATCAAAATTATTTGTCCATACAACCTTGAGTGTAGCTCGACAAGTTGTAGGGAGAAACATACTTCGAATATCCTATATGTTCAAGCTGCCCCACATAGAGGCGAGTGACATGTAACGTGAATTTATTTGTTGGACCCAGAACTTAATGAAATCATATTTCTTAAGTCTGTTCTTTAGAAGGTCATTTTAATGTCAACGAGAATATATTTTTAATTCTATCAATTAGAATTTAACTTGATATTCAATTAATCAACCTATTTAACCAGTTAACTAAAATTCCATTAAAATATTATATTTTGATTCCATTTGTAAATTTAAAACTTACACTAGTTTAGCATATGTTCAATATTAAATATAGGTAGATTGGCTTTTATCTATCTATATCCTCCCACTATTTTTACGATCATTTTTAAGCCTTAACAATGAACGATTTAATCGAATTAAATAAATGGGTAAGAGATCCAATTACCCTGAGCCTAACAACCTTGAGTGTAGCTCAACAAGTTTCTTGACTCTGTAATCGGAAGATGACTCTTCATCGATCATATCAGATATGACCCTCTTATCGGTTTTTACCCCTAGCCATTTATGATCATGAGTGTGCTCATACAAATCGCAATGTCTAGTCTAGTCGGACCCTTGTTTTCGTGTCTAGCCTTACTTGCCCCGGTGCTCGGTGTATTCACAACCCGTCGGTTTGGGTCAGGTCTTTGACTACATCTAGCCAGACTACATCATTGACTTATCTTACGCCGGCGCTCGGTGTATTCATGACACGATGGTTTGGGTCAAGTCAAGATTTCATCTTATGTATTTAAGGAGTTGGTATCTACAAGGTTTCCATGTCACTGCTTGAGTGTAGCTCAACAACTGGAACATGTGTCCTATAGTTTCCAACCCCTAAAACAAGGAGGTCTACGGCTAATCTTGAAGAAGATTATTAACGTATTTGACTTAGATATAGTTCATGGTGTCATACAATCATGATTCGCGTCATTGCGGTCCAGCGGAACACAACCAGGGAATTGAATAAGCCATGATCACTATCCCTTATAGGGTGATCCAACAAACTTAGCCAAGCACATTGACTGGATCATGGTCCATGAATGAAGATTGTCATTTTTATATGCGTGCCATAGACTAAAAGGCTTTTATTAACAACTAATTAATCCTATCAACTAGTTGTATCCTTAAATTCAAAATTTTAGGAATCGTTTAATAACTTTTATTAAATCCTTATCAACTATAAGGTGCACGTGCTATCCTAATCGTTATTAGGATTTAATAAATTTATTAACAATGCTAAAAGCGAAGTCCTTTAATGAGAATTAATATCATAACAATTAGAATTAAAATTTCATTAAAGGGACTACCCTAATCAGGAATTAGGTCTTAAAGTGTTGTTAATGTTTTATTAAAACATAGCATGTCATTAGAATTTATCTCATAAATTTTAGCAAGTTCTTTAATGGCTAACCTAAGAGGTTGTCTTGTGTTATCAAATAAGGACATGATAACATAGCCATTAACATAAAGTTACACTAATTTTATCACAGAAAAAAGTGTACAACTATTTAACAATTAAATAGAATAATGTTTATCAAATAAACCATTTTAGCATGCATACTTAAATTTAACATTTAAATTTAAAATTATGATTTTTAAAACGTTTTATTTTATCTCATAAAAACTTGTTTTAAAAGATCACAAAATTTGCATGCTACTTAAAATATTAATCGCATAAAAAATTTAAACTTTTAAAATCAGTTTTAAAAGTATCACATAAATTTAAAACATCATTTTAAAAAATTTCATGCTTTAAAATTTATCATATAAAATTTTTAGGCATCTAAAATAATTTTAAACTTATCGCATAAATTTTTAAAGTTTTAAAATCAGTTTTAAAATTATCACATAAAGTTTAAAATGTCATTTAAAAAAAATTTTATATTCAAAAATTTATCATATAGAATTTTTAAACATCTAAAAACATTTTAAATTTATCGCATAAATTTAAAAAAGCAATCTATTAATTAATCGCAGTCCTAGATCATCATACAGACAAGGCTCTGATACCACTGAAGGGTTTCTAGGACCCTTAGGGCACAAAAACTCTATTCCCGTCCTAAGTCGGACGGAACATAGACATAAAAATTGCAGTGGAAAAATTTTGTTAATCTAATTAACATGCAGCCCTAATGAACCAGACCCTCTTAGCCAGGATCTCTGTCAACTCGGGGTGGATCTGACCACCCCAAGAGGGATCTAAACTACTACGAATAATTAAAACGAAAGCTTAAACACATACTCGAAATCTCAACCCTGGGCAGGCGAGATGTTTCGCACCGTCTTCTGAGCCGCTTCCCATCCCACGCCGAGCAGCTCCTCGAACCGCTCCGCATCCCGAGGCGAGCAATCCTCATTGTCGCCGAGCCAACCACACGCGGAAGAAAGTTTCATGCGAGTGGAAAGCCTTCACCAAGATTTCAAATCCGAATCCGAACTCCTTCGTGGCTTTGCTAGAGCCCTCAAGAGTAAGGCATAAATATATGGAGAAGAAAAATATTAATTTCAGCCTAGATCCAAGCCTACTCAAACATTTACGGGAGCAGCACAGATCTGGAGCTTGGGACGAGTTTTGAGGAGGAGAGCAGACCCATATTTATATAGGCGGCTTAGAGCTCCCCTTTACTCAAAATCCGATGTGGAACTAAAGATGGAGTTATTTAAACCAAGTTAGTTTGCCTTTCACAAAGGGAAAACTTCCGTGAATTTTAACTCACTCACCGTTGAACTTCATGATTGATACAGCCTATCAATACGAAGGGCGTTCAACGGTGAACGCATAGTAAAAAACCGTTCGTCAATCCGAGTCCGTTTGACCCCTCAAACGTCAGTCCAAAAATCACCCAAAACGTGTGTTTCAACAAGAACACAGCCGCCGCTGTTAACTGGGCACGAAGCCTTAGCAGTGGGGCCCACAACATGGGCCCCACGCACGCACAGCAGTCCACAGAGGGCGCGTGCATGGCACGCGCCTACGGACACGTGCCAAGCACGCGCCCTGCAGGGCCAATCAAGGGGCGCCACCTGGCGCCCCTGTTTCTCCTTTTAGGCAAAGCTGGCGCCCAAGGCGCCAGCATAAATCCACGGCCTGGCCATTTGGCCAGGCCTAAAAAGTGTCCCCCCCTTTTTGTATATATAAAAAACGCTTTAACATTTAAAGCTTTGGGTCTTTTCATTTTTGGGCTGCCATTTACCCTTCTATTTAAACGTCTTTAAACAGACTTATTGGGCTCATTTGGACTCTGTTTTTGACGCGGTTTGAACCTGCGTTAAGAGCGGGATGAACCCGTCTTACCGGTAACATTTTCTTGTGTTTATTTCATTAAATATTGTTTTAAACTATTTAAGACACATTTAATCTCTTTTGCATCATATATAAATTAGTCTCCTATCTAAGCTTAATTTTTCATTTGCATCAAATAAAAATGATCTGATGGAATATCCCTTTACACTATATGTACATACATACAACCAATAGTTGTATTTAGTGGATTACAATTGTCCATGTTTCTTCATCAACTTCGGGTGTATGACGTTAAATGTCAAATTATTTTCATCTTCTGGCTGTTATTTTCATCTTCTAGATGATGTGTTCATCTTCTGGATGAGTGTTTCATCTTTTGGATGATGCGGTCATCTTCTGGATGAGTGTTTCATCTTTTGGATGATGTGGTCATTTGGAAATATAATCCCAAATCATTTTATTTGCTCTTTTAAAGATGCAAAGATAACCTTAAGTAGGAGCCCTTATATTGATAAGAAACTTTATTGGTTGAATTTATATATTACATAGAATAGACGTCTCAGAGTCTATTCAGGCAAGTAGAGAAATTAGGAATAAATCCATAAGGGTACGCTGTCATAACATCCATAGCAACGAAAACCCAAAATTTCCTTTGCCAATCGCAGGATTTTCGCAAACTTAACCAGTGCACTTGATGCATCAGTTTTATTTGTAAGTGAGTCAAGCTCATCTTACTTGATTACTTCCTGGTTTCAGCGAAATGAACCTCTAATCTATATCATATAGCATAAGATTTTATTTATTTATAATTTTATATATTCAATACTCATTATGCCCATAGGTTTGATATATCTTTTGATATCAGGACTTCTAGTGCAAACACTTTACGTTTCATAGTCGAGTCCAACTCAGCTTATTATTTCCTTATTCCACATTTTTGGCCAATCCTATGTTTGCTTCAGGTAACCGAGTGTGGAACGATATTTATAATTATCACATTTAGTGGCAAAATGAAACGTGGATAAGTTGTCGACAAGTGTGTTATTTATCCAAACACCTCCCAATGTACGTACATTATACAATAATACTTCAATTTATTCCATATTCATCTCTTCTAGAGGGTCTGGAAAAGGAGAGGATATGAAGATGAGCTCACTTTCTTGTGGTGGTATTGTTTAAAGGTCTCCATGGGTTTTACTCTCTTTGGAGCCTCGTGGTATGTCATCTAATTCATTTAGGACACCCACTTCTGCTACTGGGGGATTGCATCCATTATCTTTGGTATGTCAATCCTAGCTGGGGGATTACGTCTTGAGGTGTCAATCTATAATTGTTTGACATATGCTAAAAAATAAAACATAAATTTTTGCAGTAGAATGAAATGCATATAAACAAAAAGTGTTTATAAAAAGTATACACATATTAATAATTTTAGAAACATAATCCTATTAATTATGTTATGGCAACTAATTATAGTTTTTCAAAGTCTATGTGTTCTCGGGAAATAGCTTAGTATACAATAACTACATCGAATTTCGTCATTAGATTAGCTTTGTATGTATTATTTATGGCATAAATTAATTGTTGAGTGGACTTATCCCTACTTGGTGTTGATAATGAGCAAACATAAATACTTGTGACTAATTTCTTATTTGCAGTTAATCCATTGCCTAAGCATATCATGAAGATCAATTAGCAATGGATGTCACTCACGGATCAATCAAAGCATGAAAAGTGGATTGGATGATCAAAGATGGTGAATGAAACTCCTAGAAGACTTTAAGCTCATTCTTTGGATAGAAGAGAGGCTATTATAAGATGTAATCTTTTTATTCTCTTTTAGTATGTAGCTTAGAAGTAGAACTATGTTGGAGCACACACATCTTTATTTCTATCCTAGGAAATCATTGGATCACATTTCCTAAGCCTCCATTTCATATTTCTCAAGCATGTGCATTTTGGGATTTCAAAAAGCGACTGTTGAACATTTTACATGTGCCTGTCTCCAAACAGTCACCTGTCATTTGTTCTACAGTCATCTGTTTTGCACATACTTTATCTGTTGGTTTTTGGGCTGTAAGCTTTGACTCTATCCAGGCGATACTGTACAAAAGACATGTGCCTGTCCAAGTTATAAGCAACTGTGACTTGTTAGTCAGTCGCATGTCTCTCTCCTACCCAAAGAGAGCTTTTTCACCAGTCTGACACAGTGCAGCAGTCGACTGTGGTTTCTTCACCAGTCGATTGCCGAGTGTGTAAATTCTATCTGTTGGCTTTTTCTCCACAATTCAAAGGGCTTTTTGGAGATTCTGTTTGAGGGGTTTAGAGAACCTATAAAGAGAGCTTCTATTGCTCCATTAAGGGGTTACTCACCTTCTTATAATCTCTTGAAAACCCCTAGCTTTCATCTTCAAGTTTTTTAAGTTCTCAAATTCAAAAGCCCTAGATTTCCAATCTCATTCTCACTTGCTCTCCAACCTAGAATCAAAGTGATATCCTCTAGGAAATTGATGGTGATAAGAGAAAGGGCCTTTCTCTCTCCTTGGAAGAGACTTCAACACACAACACACTTACTCCTTCAAGTTCTACTTCAAGGCATATGTGATTGTAAGTGTTGCTACTTCATTATTTCAAATCTTTTGATATTAGTTTTACTCTCGGTTTGTGAGAGTGTGTTGCTTGATCCCAAGTTGTGGAAGTTAAGGACATCGATTGTGTTTCAATTTTACTTGTTGGGTTGCTACAAGCGGGTTTAAAGGAAACCTCAAGTTAAGGTTCTAACTTGGGTATCTGGAGTTATCCAGGTGGAAGGGACCTAGGATTACCGGAAATAAGTCGGGAGTTGACTTGGGTAATCCGAACCATTGAAACATACTTTGTGTTAGTATTGTTTCATTTTGGGTTTATATATAATTTCGTATTTATTGTTGGTTAGGAATTTAAATTGGTATAACTATCGTTTAAATTTTAAAAACACTATTCAACCCCCATCTAGTGTTTTTTCCTCATAGTCAGGGTCCTTACAATTGGTATCAAAGCAAAATGTTTTTAGCTATGGTATCCAATAGCAACAACAACGTTCCTCCACCTCCTTCGTACAACAATCATGATCGTGATGGTGCGTCTACCATCTTCGAAGGACAATCAATGGTTCATCCTCCACATTTCAATGGCTCGAATTTCGGCTATTGGAAGTGCCGAATGGAGACGTTCCTTAGGAGTGCTTCTCTTTGGAGAACCCTCCATAAGGAATACATTGAACGCCCCGAAGAGGATTTTGACAAATAGACTCCTTTCGAGAAGTTCGTCGAAGTGAACAATGCCAAGGCAATGAACGTTCTTCATTGTGCATTGGATCCGGATGAGTTCAATAAGATATGCACATGTAAGAGTGCATAACAAATATGGAACCATCTAATCGTTACCCATGAGAGAATGAACAAGATAAATTTGTCTAAATTATATGTTGCAATACAAAATTTCGATATGTTTCATATGCAGAATAATGAGCACATTACAACGATGTACAGACGCTTCGTCGACATCACCAATGAGCTTGAAGCTCTTGGACAAGTTTACACCCAACAAGAAAAGGGGAGAAAGATAATCATGAGAATGACCTCAAAATGGGAAAGAATAGCAATCGTCATTGAGGAGGTCTTTGTTGAAGATTTACACAGTGGTGAATCTCATCGGTACTGTTATGTCTTACGTAGTAAGAAGGGAGAACTGAATGAAGATTAGAGCAATGGAGAACCCAACGGAGGCCAAGAAGAAAGCGTTAGCATTCAAGGCTACTTCTTCATCCTCTAATAGTGAAGAATCCAAGAACAAAATTGACTTGGAAGAAATGTCACAAATGGCAAAGAAGTTCCAACGGTTCTTTCGCAAAGGTAAATTTCCATCCAAAAATAAATTTGATTCCATTAACAATACCTTGTCTCTTTGTTTTAAGTGTAACAAGCCAAGGCACATCAAGAAGGATTGCCCAATGCTTAGAAACAAAGAAAAGTGGAAAGCTCCAAAATACCACAAGTCCGACAAATACAAGAAGGCAAGAAGAAAGGACTGTTGGGACGTTCAATGATTCAAGCGGGTATTCTTCTGGTGAATCTGATGATGAAAAGGGTAAGAGTACACATATATGCTTCATGGCCCGAGAAAATCAACTCTCCATGAGAGTGATAGTGACAACGATGAACCTGAGGTAACCATGTATGAACTTCATATTGCTAACGAAGAATTATTTTCTAAGTATCAATCTCTTATGCTTAGATATACTATTTTAAAGAAATATATGTTAGCAAATCATCCATGTCATGCATCATCAACAATGACACGTTGATACACTTACACTTGAGAAAGCCACTTTGGTTTCTCAAAATGACATCTTGAGAAATGAGGTGAATTCCCTCAAATCTCAACTAGATCAAAATTGTTCTAAAGATAGTATTGATCTAGCCTCATATAACACACAATTGGGTATTGGGAATGATTCTCTTAAAACCCAAGTGCACGAGCTTAAAACACGCGTGTCCACTTTGGACACCAATATTTCTTATCTTAAGAAAAAATATGAGCTCATGTCCTCCTAAGTAAGAGATTTAACAAAGGGAAATAGCAATCGGATGAATTGCTTGCAAACCAATTTCCGGCCACACATCGTGTTGGACTCGGATATGTGGAAGCAAATGCATCCATATCTCACACCTCCTATAATGGTGTAACTATAGATTTTGTGAGGCCATCCTCTGGTGCATCCACTAATGGTGTCAAAAACACTATTGGTAGCAAACCTACCAAGAAGGCCACCATTTCACAATCTCCTTCTTTTGGCAAGAAACCTACTAAGGATGGAAATCAAAAGAAAGGTCTTGCATATATGTACACCAACTCTCATACACGTAGGAAATCTCCTCCTTCATATACGGACACGAATGACACATTTTATGCTCCACACCCACGGACACAAGTAAACCTACACATGAGAAATACTCATGCATGTACTCCTACACATTCATATGTTCATACACATCATCCTTCCATGTATGCTCATTCACCTCATCGTATGCATGCTCTATATGTTGCATATAAAATGCATGCTCCTAATTTTGCATACAACCCATATATGTCGCGATTTACACAGTGGTGAATCTCATCGATATTGTCATGTCTTAGGAAGTAAGAAGGGAGAACTGAATGAAGATTAGAGCAATGAAGAACCCAACAGAGGCCAAGAAGAAAGCATTAGCATTCAAGGCTACTTCTTCATCCTTCAATAGTGAAGAATCCGAGAACAAAATGGACTTCGAAGAAATGACACAAATGGCAAAGAAGTTCCAACGCTTCTTTCACAAAGGTAAATTTCCTTCCAAAAATAAATTTGATTCCACTAACAAAATCTCGTCTCTTTATTTTAAGTGTAACAAGCCAAGGCACATCAAGAAGGAAAAGTGGAGAGCTCCAAAATACCACAAGTCCGATAAATACAAGAAGGACAAGAAGAAAGGACTTGTTGGGACGTCCAATGGTTCAAGCGGAGATTCCTCTAATGAATCCGATGATGAAAAGGGTGAGAGTGCACATATATGCTTCATGGCCCGAGAAGATCCACTCTCCGATGAGAGTGATAGTGACAATGATGAACCCGAGGTAACCATGGATGAACTTCACATTGCTAACGAAGAATTATTTTCTAAGTATCAATCTCATATACTTAGATATACTATTTTTAAAGAAATCTAATGTTAGCAAATCATCCATGTCATGCATCATCAACAATGACACGTTGATACACTTACACTTGAGAAAGTCGCTTTGGTTTCTTAAAATGACATGTTGAGAAATGAGGTGAATTTCCTCAAATCTCAACTAGATCAAAATTATTCTAAAGATGGTATTGAGCTCAAAACATGCATGTCCACTTTGGACACCAATATTTCTTCTCTTAAGGAGAAATATGAGCTCATGTCCTCCCAAATTATGAGATTTAACAAAGGGAAATAGCAATTGGATGAATTGCTTGGAAACCAATTTCCGGCCACACATGTGTTGGACTCGGATATGTGGAAGCAAATGCATCCAAATCTCGCACCTCCTATATTGGTGTAACTATAGATTTTGTGAGGCCATCCATCGGTGCATCCACTAGTGGTGTCAAAAACACTATTGGTAGCAAACCTACCAAGAAGGCCACCACTTCACAATCTCCTTCTTTTGGCAAGAAACACACTAAGGATGGAAATCAAAAGAAAGGTCTTGCATATATGTACACCAACTCTCATACACGTAGGAAATAGCCTATTTCATATATGGACACGAATGACACATTTTATGCTCCACACCCACAGAAATGTGTAAACCCACACATGAGAAATACTCATGTGCATCCGATAGTGGTGTACCTATAGATTTTGTAAGGCCATCCTCCGGTGCATCCACTAGTGGTGTCAAAAACACTATTGATAGCAAACCTACCAAGAAAGCCACCACTTCACAATCTCCTTCTTTTGGCAAGAAACCAACTAAGGGTGGAAATCAAAAGAAATGTCAAGCATATATGTACCACAACTTTCATACACGTAGGAAATCTCCTACTTCATATATGGACACGAATAGCACATTTTATGCTCCACACGCACGAGCACGTGTAAACCCACACATGAGAAATACTCATGCACGTGCTCCTACACATTCATATGTTCATACACATCATCATTCCATGTATGCTCACCCACCTCATCGTATGCATGCTCCATATGTTGCATATAAAATGCATGCTCCTAATTTTGCATACAACCCATATATGTCTTATGCTTATCCATCTCCATCTTCATATGCTAGATCTCATGCTCATAGGAAGCATGCACCAAATAGAACTCGACCAAATGTGCATGCAACTAGGAAAAGGACACCCAAAACATACCCAATTTGGGGTCCTAAGAACACTAGCATAAATGATAGGAATGCTTATGCTAACTCCTATTTTAGCGATGTGATAAATAGTGGCAATTATGTTAGGAAGTGAAAGTCCACTTGGACTTGGCTTACAAAGGGCTACTCCCCTTTGACCCAACAAAGTTTGGGTACCAAGAGCTTATGGTATATTATGTAGGTTCCCAAGAACAAGAAAAAGAGCAATAAAAGTTATATTGGCTCTAAAAAGAAAGGATGGACACTCGATATCAGATTCTCCAAACACATGATGGGAGAACACACATTGCTCTCCGAAGTGATTAGCATCAAGGATGGTGCAACGGTCACTTTTGGAGGTAATCAAAAGGGATCCATTATTGGAGTAGGCAAAGTCGGTAATCCTTCCAAACCACTTATTACAAATATTTATTTAGTTAGTGGTTTATGTCATAACCTTATCTCCATTAGTCAACTTTGTGATAAAGGTTACAAGGTTAACTTTGGAGAGGGTATGTGTAAAATTGTTGATATTGATTCACATGTTTTATTTACCGGTATTAGGCATAAAAACATTTATTATTTGAGCTTGCCTAAAACCATAGAACATTTCTTAGTTGCTAATACAAATGAACAATTATTATGGCGTTGTCGTTTTGGTCTTCTTCATTTTAAGCACTTATATAAGTTAGCTAAGCATGATCTTGTTAAAGGTTTTCCGAAAATTGTTTTTAGTAAGAAAAACTTTTGTGATTCATGCCAAAGAGGTAAACTAAGTAAATCGTCTTTCAAACTTAAAGAAGGCATAACTTCTAAGAGGCCCCTAGAATTGCTTCATCTAGATTTATTTGGGCCAACTAGAACCGCTTTTTTAGGTAATGTTCATTATGAATTAGTTGTCGTTGATGACTTCTCTAGATTTACTTGGGTTTCATTTTTAACCAATAAAAATGAAGCTTTTGAAGAGTTTACTATATTGCAAAGAAAATTCAAAATTTCTTAGGATTTACCATTATCACTATTCATAGTGATCATGGAGAAGAATTTGAGAATAAATGTATCACTAAGTTTTGTGATGAAAATGAGACTACTCACAACTTTTCTTTTCCTCGCGCACCACCACAAAATGGTGTTGTTGAGAGAAAGAATATGAACCTAATAGAGTGTGTCGGCACCATGTTACATGATAGTCATCTTGGACTACAATTTTAGGCGGAGGCAGAGCACACATCATGTTATGTGCTTAATAGGATCCTAGTGAGGCCCCGAACGAACAAAACTTGTTTTGAATTATTTTATGATAAGAAGCCACAAGTTAAAAAATTTCGAGCTTTTGGTTCAAAATGTTTTATAAAGAACACTTTTGGTAACTTAGATAAATTTGTGCCAATATCCGATGAAGGAATCTTTGTTGGATATTCCACACGTAGCAAAGCCTATCGGATATACAACAAAACCTCTTCAACGATCGAAGAATCACCACACGTATCATTTTATGAAGATTTTGATATTCCTCGTGTTATTGTTGATAGTGTAGATGTTTTATGTGATTCCATTAGTAATGTTAAAATTAATGATTCTATTATTGAGACTAACAATACTAATGAAATTGTTGATGATGTTTCAAGTGATCTAGGTATTTCCAAAGCTTATCCGACCATTCGTAATCACCCCCCATGACCAAATAATTGAAGATATTGGTGTGGGTGTACGTACAAGGTCAAGAATTGATGAATTCTCTCATTGTGCATTTGTCTCTACCATTGAGCCAAAGAACATCCAAGAAGCGTGTAAAGATAGCTCTTGGATAGTTCCAATGGAAGAAGAACTCATGCAATTTGAGAGAAATAAAGTTTGGGAGCTCTTTCCTCTTCCAAATGGTCACCAAGTGATTGGGACCAAGTGAATTTTTAAGAACAAGACCGATAAAAACGAGGTCATCACAAGGTATAAAGCAAGGTTAGTAGCTCAAGGCTATCGGTAAAAGGGGATTTTGAAGAATCATTTGCCCCCCCGTAACTAGATTAGAAGCTATTAAATTGCTTTTATCTTTTGCATCCTATAAAAATTTTAAATTATTTCAAATGGATGTTAAAGTGCATTTTTGAATGAAACTGTTAATGAAGAAGTTTATGTTTCTCAACCACCCGGTTTCATTCATGAAAAATTTCCAACCCATATTTTCAAACTTAAGAAAGCGTTATATGGGTTGAGACAAGCTCCTAGAGCTTGGTATGATCGACTCAAAACCTTTCTTTTGGATTTAGGTTTTAAAATGGGTGAAGTTGATTCAACTCTTTTTATTAAAGAGTACGAAAATGATATCTTGTTAATTCAAGTTTATGTAGACGATATAATATTTGGTTCTACTAATTTTAATCTTTGCCAAGAATTTTCTAAGTCCATGAAGGATGAATTCGAAATGAGCCATATGAGTGAGCTCAACTACTTCCTTAGACTACAAATTCAGCAAATGAAGGAAGGAACTTTCATACATCAAACAAATACAGCAGGGAGCTTATCAAGCGATTCGGGATGGAATCATCTTCAAGCAAACGGACTCCCATGGGTACGACAATCCATCTACATAAGGATGAAAACGAAAAAGATGTAGACATTTGATACAACCATGTTGACCGGGCCCAAAGAAGTCAAGTCAACCATGACCAGTCAGCTAACCCACTACGGCCTTGGGCTCCGGACCTAAGGACCTCACGGGTGGGTCGTGCTTCTCCACCCAAGATGAAGGCCTAAAAGACCCCCACTATCCGTAGTGGAAGAAATCGCTCCCTAAACCAAGGGAGCACTCGCCAAATATGGCAACCACTCAATGCCATCACTCCACCTTCATGGCCATTACTCCACCTTCATGGCATTCACCCCTTCATAAAACATGGCAATTATTGGGGTCAACATTCCCCACTTAGCATGTCCCCATCAATGATGGCAATCATGGCCCATTACATCGGAGGGATGACTCGCCGATATGAAGGGGGAGAGGCATCATCTCAAAGGGCCGATCTTCGAGATCTAAAACAGAGGTATCACAATAGCACTTTCTCACACCTTCTTCTACCTTACACATTTCTTCTCAATAGCTCGGCTCGAGGATTCGCACTTGGTCTCTCCGTGAACAAAGCTCGGTCCCACCCAGCTTCCTTTAATCTGCATCTGACTTAGGTATCGGAGGGAAATTGGTCGAAACCAAGGTCCGACCCCCCTCACGAGTTCATCACTTTACGGATCGAAGGAAACGTCACCACCGTCGAAGCTTCCCTTTGACGTCCCATCGCTAGGATCCGAACACCCTCGTGCCAGTGCCCATTCGTCCGACCAATCCCCGAGGTTGTCGTCCTGTCAAGGCTACCCCTCGGTGCACCGAAGTAGGATCTGTGCCTTCCTGATCAAGTGAACGTTCGTCCGACCGACTTCAAAGGCCGTCTCCGTCTCACGTGACAATGACGATCTCCGGGCCTCCAAACTATCAACCAGTGGTGAGGAAACACCCTAAACAATCTAGCGACATCTATGGGAAACTAGTCAACACCCATGTCATCAACCACATCGATAACGATTCGTTTCGCTAATCAAGAGGATAAAGACCAAATCCCAATGGAGCGACAGTCGTCACCCTCACTCCCAAGCACTGTTCCCCCATACAAAATCTGGTCAGAACCCTTCCACCCTCTTCAAAACTCTTTCCTTATTTGGTGGCTTCCCCAGATAAGGAAATTTCTTGAGACCACTCCGATTGAGGAGAGCATCAAGAGTTTTCTCGGTGAATGAGAATGGCATCGTCGTCGGCAAACGGTTTGTTGGTGAGGAGCTCCTCGAACCTGGAGCCACCCTTGAGCCTCCGTCCCTAAGAGTCACAGATGACCACATATTGAGCGACGAGCTCTGCCTGTTATGCCGTCCTTAGCTGCCTAAAACCATCTTTTCCATCTCCGAGACCTGCTTGATGTGGAAAGGCTCGATCGCGACCCATCAGATCGGCTCGTCATACAACTCATCTTCTTGAACCGATGAGCATGGCACAAGAACAAGGATGCAACATGGCCGTTGGGGATGACGACCATGCGTGGGCTCTAGTTTGCCTTCTCCTCGATGCTCGAGTTATAACGATCTGAAACTATTCGACCTCCGGGCTCGGTTGTCTCCCACTGGTGGGGATTTGCTCGAAAACAGATTGGGGTATCCACCCCGAGCTCGGTTTCACTCCCTCGACCGCTAGGCAGAACTCCTCTGCCACCGACAGGGGACAACAACCTCACCACTAGAGCCCATCAAGATGCCCCCGAGTGGCCATACATGTCGAACCTGAATGGCAGCTGATCCAACTGATCAGAGCACCACCTTCGTAAGGATGGAAACACAACTGATCCGAGCAAAGCTCACCTCGAAAAGGAGCTCATCGACTACTGGGCCAAGCTTCCGCTGATCCGACTGTGGATGCTCTATCGACCCAATGATCTCGGATGCCCCGAACCAGCCGTGCCAAATCAACGACTTACAGAGCATGCACACCGACTGAGATGCTGACGAAGCAAATATGTCCCTATCGCCCTGCCTAGGACTGGCTGATGTCCTCCATGACATTTGTAATGCCGAGCGCTACGTCACCGAATAGACGATGCCCGCAAGCCGTTTGATAAAATGCCTGATGAAATCTGGGCATATAATCTGGTCCAGCACTCATCCAAGAGCAAAGCGCTAGCCAAGTCTAACCATCTTCGAGGTAGGAGTCATCCTACTCGTCGACCTGCCTCCCCTGCTGGATCGGCTGAGCTCCTCCACCAAGCTCACCGAAATGAGCTGCCGTTTGATTCTTGGAGTAGTCATATCCGAGCTTGCAGAGCACATGTCCTCAAGCTTAGGCTATTCTCGGAATTGGGATCACGTCTTGCTCAAAGCTCAACTGCTTGATGTGTTGAATCAGATGTGTTAAGAAGCAGTATGATTCAAGGGTTGGAGATGGTCCTGTTGTGCTACAATTGCAAGGATGAGGTCATTTGCACCTTCAATTGGGACTTTCCATAATTTTGTCTAGCTTCTATCTCTCCAACAGGGGACATGTTGCTATCTTATCATCATTGGCACGTGCAATCCAAATGCTAGTCTAAGCTCCTTTCCTTCTCTCTGCCATTGGATGCTCAATTACCTAAGCTACTGTCTGGACACCTTCCTGGTTTGACGGGCGATCAACATTTTCATGTTGTTCATCGGCCAGATTCTTCTCGGAATCGGCATTGGGTTTGGAGATCAGGTCGCTGAAATTATCAACTAATTCACCGAGCGGCTCCATCGGCCCCCGCTACTGTACTGGCCTCCTTGGTGTTTTTTGGGGGATCTATTCCTGCCACGTACAAACATTCACCTGAGGAGTGAAGGGAATCAATCGCACCCCAAGCAGTATGGTCAACCAAGCTCAGTTAAGTGATCGTTTTATCCCTCTTCTGGAATTCGATACAGCAGCATCTCTTTTTATGGATGTGCTCCTCTCTCTCCTTCCAGAATAAATTCCTTGGCCATCAATCCTTTACCTGAGGAGTGAATGGAATCAATCGCACCCCAAGCATCGTGCTCAAACCAAGCTCAGTTAAGTGATCGTTCTATTCCTCTTCTGAAATTCGATACAGCAACCTCTCTTTTTATGGATGTGCTCCTCTCTCCTTCCATAATAAATTCATTTTCTTTACCTTTCTTGTGCTTAATCACATATGGAAATGATTCAATGAATTCAATCCACTTATGCCTCCTATTCAGTTTACTTTGACTCTTAATATGCTTTAATACCTCATGATCAGAATGAATGACAAACTCCTTAGGCCATAAGTAGTGTTGCCAAGTTTCTAACACTCTAACTAATGCATATAATTCTTTGTTGTATGTAGGATAGTTAAGAGTGTGACCACTTAGCTTTTCACTAAATATGCAATGGGTTTACCTTCTTGCATGAGAACACCTCATATGCCAATCCACTAGCATCACATTCCATTTCAAAAGTCTTACCAAAATCAGGAAGTGCCAGTAAACGTGTGTGAGTTAGCTTCTCTTTAAGGATTTGGAAAGTTTTCTCTTGAGCTGCTCCCCATTTGAATCGAACATCCTTCTTGGTCAATTCATTTAATGGTGTTGCCAGTGCACTAAAATCCTTCACAAACCTTCTGTAAAAGCTTGCACATCCATGAAAACTTCTGACTTGTCCAACAGTTGTAGGGGTTGTCCAATCTTGGGTTGCTTTAATCTTCTCTTCATCCACAGCAACACCTGTGCTACTAACAGCAAAGCCAAGAAAAACATATTTTATCTGTGCAAAAATCACACCTTTTCAAATGGCCAAACAATTTTCTTTTCTTAGAACCTTTAGAATTTGTCTAAGATGATCCATGTGTTCATCTAAGGTTATGCTATACACAAGGATATTGTTACGCCTATTTGGCCGAGACCCGTAAAACACGAGCCCAAAAGCCCGACTACTGGTCAAAAGCCCACCTGCGTCCTCAAAGCCCATTCGACAAAGGCCTTACAAAGGACCTTCTCGAACTTCGATCTGACCCGGCCCCAATAACCCGTTAGTCGCTCGCCCACTCCTGCGAAAACCACTCCCCCGGACGCGTGACCACTAAAGAGCGATAATGGGGAGGTGCTGGCATGGCGGAGAGGGCGGCGGCGAGAGGGGGACTGATGGGGCACGATCAATTGCGGACGTGGGACGTGGGTCAGAGGCGATCAGGCCGGAGCTCTACAAAAGGGCCAGGAAGACGACGAAGAAAGGGACCCGCATCTCAGGTAACAAAACCTAAGGTACTCCATCAACGACCTCGTTCCCCCAATTCATCTCCTTCCTCCCCCGCTCGCGTCGAGAGACGCCGTTACGATCTCCTCACGAGTCGGACCGTCTCCGCCGGGCCTCCTTTCTCAGATCTCTATCTGACTTAGGCATCGGAGGGGATTTGGCCAGAACCAAGGTCCGGCCCCCCTGACGAGCGTTCTCGTCTGCGCAGGTGGACAAAAGATCAACGGGCCGAGGCTACCCCTCGCCCCTCTTCGACCACTCGATCAACCAGACAGTGAGGCTTCCCCTCACCGTCAGCCTGCCGTGGCCGAGCACGTCCTACCGAGGCCGAGTGTCCTAATCGGGGCCGAGACTCTCCCTCGCCACCCGTCGGCCGTGCATCTACCCGGGCGACTGAGGCTACCCCTCGTCCCCCTTCCAGCCGAGGTCGAGCACATCTGTCCGAGGCCGAGCGTCTTAACCAGGGCCGAGGCTTCCCCTCGCCCCTTCTGCACCGATTCGAAGCCCCCGAGGGACCCAAAGCGGGCCCCTTGACCACGTTGACCGGGTTCTCCACGGTCAACGCTTTGTAGTGAGAAAACACTCTGAAACATCTGGCGCCGTCTGTGGGAACCGAAGATCATCTCGCGAAGCAGAAAACCACACCAACAATGGCACGAGCCAGCAATGGAAGGAAGCGCATGACCCCCATCCCGGAGGAGGGGAATGGCGCATCTAATGGCAACCCCGAGGACACGCACGTCGATGGCCACCCCGCCCACTCAATCGAAGAGACCGGCGGCTCAGAACTAGCCACACAGGGACAGCTCCGTGCCCTGGCTCAGGAGACCAACGCGAGCCTCCAGACGTTGGTCGCGACAGTACAACAGCTTGTCGGCCCCGTGCCGTCCGACGGGGGCGCGCCGAACGACAGCCACCGATGGGCGGGGGGTCCCCCGCACTTACGGTCCGCGGTGGTCGACGACCACGGGACCCGGAAACCGAACACAGAGCGTCGGTTCACGCGGTCCGGCTCCCGTCAGGCGAGGTCACGTGCCTCCTCGCCCTATCGTGAAAGGAGCCGGAGAGAGACCGAAGGGACGAACGGCGAATCGATGACGGCATCGTCTCGTCGATCACGGTCGTCCCACCGCAGGAGAAGCGAACGACACCACTCAAGAGACCGATCACGGCGGAGCAGGAGCTCCCGCAGGAGGAGTCGGGAGCGTCGGGTCAGCCCGACCCCCAGCGTGGCGAAGGCTGCGGAGCCAGCCCCACCGGCGCCGGTGCTACCTCCACCCCTGCTCGAGCCGGAGACGGGTGAATACTGCATCCCCGGAGGCATCCACGGGGACCGGTTTCCCTTATCGTGGAGAATAACCGACGCCCGAGTCCCTTCTCGATTCAGGATCCCGGTGCTGGGAAAGTACGACGGAATAGGAGACCCGGCACACCACGTGATGGATTACGAGGGGGACATGGCTTTCCAGGGAGCTGACGATGACCTGCTCTGCCGGGGCTTCTATTCAACTCTCAGGGGAGCAGCGAGGATCTGGTACCACAGCCTGCCCGGCCGCTCCATCGACAGTTTCGAGCAACTCACCCAGTTGTTCTGCAAACAGTTCATGGCGGGGAGGCTGATCAAGCCTGGTGCTGAACATCTGTTCAACATAGTGCAAGGCCCGGTCGAGCCACTCCGACAGTTCATGCGCCGCTTCAATGCGGAAAGGCTGAACGTGAACAACCCACCCGACCTGGTGGTCCAGACGGCTCTTAAGAAAGGGCTTCGCCACAGGGGCCTCAAGAAGTCCCTACACACCGACCCCCCAAAGGACCTCCCCGGGATCATGGCAAGGGCCGAACGCTTCATGCTGACTGAGGAGGCCTTGGCCGAGGATGCAGGAAAAACCGCTCGAGGGACCAAGCGTGGCGACGGCAGACGAGCTAGCCCCGAAGGGTACCGGACCGAGAAGAGGCAGAGGAATAGGCAGCGGGGAGAAAGCACGAGGGATACCACCCCAGACGCCATTCTCGCCCAAGTACAGAAGGAAGAGCGAGCTGATCACCCTCCACCGAAGGCTAAAAGAGGCGGGAAGAACCGGGAGAAGTACTGTAAGTACCATAAGGACGACGGCCATGACACAGAAGATTGCTGGCATCTGAAGAAAGACATTGAGAAGCTGATGAGCCGAGGGCACGCCAGGAATCAGGCCGACGAACCGGCCTACGGAGAAGGGACCTCCACACAGCCGGACAAAGGGAAGAAGATCAACACCCTCCAAGGCCCCCTCCGCATCATAGAGTGAGCAAGCAACAACTCCTCCCCCGGCGGCAGCCTAGTATGAGGGAGTTATCCAGTTTTACATCCCTCTGTTTAGTTTCATTTCCTTTTCCTCCAAATGTACCGGTCCGACAGGACTCATGAGAGTACAAACGCAATCTTTTTATTGTCTTTACTTAAAATCCCGACGGAGTTGACGTGTCGCCAATAACGCAAAAGGCCGGGGACCACCGCCTCACTGGAGGAGGAAGAGGAACTTTGCCCTCGCCGACCGTCTCCGGCACTCATAAGTCTGGGGGCAATTCCCCCAGCAGACGCAGACGCTGACCGGTCCTAAGCCGAGGAGCTTTGCCCTCGCCGACCGACTCCAGTGCTCATAAGTCTGGGGGCAATTCCCCCAGCAAGCACGGGCGCTGACCGGTCCTAAGCCGAGGAGCTTTGCCCTCGCCGACCGACTCCAGTGCTCATAAGTCTGGGGGCAATTCCCCCAGCGGGCACGGGCGCGGACCAGTCCTAAGCCGAGGAGCTTTGCCCTCGCCGACCGGTCCTAAGCCGAGGAGCTTTCCCCTCGCCGACCGACACCAGCGCTCATGAGTCAGGGGGCAATTCCCCCAGCAGGCACGGACGCCGACCGAGGAGTTCTGCCCTCGCTGACCAACCCATGCGCCCATAAGTCTGGGGAGAATCCCCAACGCCAGTTTTCGTCCACTCCCGAGCTAAGAACAAGGCGACAACGCAAATTACACAAGAATTCCAAGTAAGTCGATTTCATTTATAATAGTTAACCCGAGTACAAAAATGCGTCTTATTTACAGGGGATCAAGGCGAAGGGAACACCCTACAAACAGTCTACTCACGACAAATGACAGAGTTCAGATCGACACCGACAAAGCAAAATTGGTTGACCCAGAGTAGGTGACCCAAGCTAACGGCCATGCAACCAGCAATTGTTGGCCGCGGGGCTGAAGGGGATGGCGGGGGCCGGGGATCCATTTCAAGTAGACTGGCCCAAAGCAAAGCGGATGCTTAAAAATTTGAGGATAAGGCTGGGAGGGACTGCTTAAGGAGCCCGAGCTCGGGAGGACACATCCTCGGGCACTTCGCCCTGCTCGGAGCGAGGGGACTCGACTGGCGGAGGGGCTTGCCGGACACGTTCCGCACATTCCCGGAAGTAAGATTGGACGACTTCGACGATCCGGGGGGCGATGATGTCTATATACTTACCGAAGGCCCCCCTGAGAACCTCGAAGATCTCCTTCCCCAGGGTCTCGACGACGCCCTTCTCCACCTCCTCCGCCAGCCGCATTACCTGACGCCGGTCCGA
The DNA here is from genome assembly GCA_030789695.1 of Scilla litardierei. NCBI lineage: Eukaryota > Viridiplantae > Streptophyta > Magnoliopsida > Asparagales > Asparagaceae > Scilla > Scilla litardierei. The sequence goes on from CM061130.1 coordinate 36,805,359, forward strand.
CAGCTCCCTCTGAAGCTCCTCCCTCTCCAGACGGAACGACTCCGCCGCTTCCTCAACCGACTGATGAGCATCCCCTAGCTTTCCCTCGAGGTCACCCACTTGTCCCTCCAACGCAGCCACACGGAGGGCTAGGCGCCGAGACTCCATCTGGGCCTCCATCATGGCCACCTCGGCCGCCCCGGCCCGCTCCTGAGCCCTCATGGAGGACTCCTCCAGCTCCCTCAAGCGGACGGCTCGACACTGCAACTCCACAGCGAGCGCTGAACCCTGAGAAGACGAGACATGGACTAAGAAGAGGATAAAGAGAAAGAGAGGATAGAGAGATAACCGAACCTGTTGGAGGATCCAGACCAAGGAATCCGACATCTTGTCGGCCGGGATCTTCTTGAGGAGGCTGCGGTCCCGGGGAGGGACGGAGACCTCGGCAACCTGCTGGGCCACGGCTCGGTCAGCAAACATAGAACTCCCAGGGACGACAATCGAAGCCAAGTCGCTCGCCAACAAGGCCCCGACCCCTGGTGATACGGGCGAAGACGCTGCGAGGGGGGTGGCTGGCAAAGCTATCGAAGGATCCCCGGCGGTCGCCACGGGAAGCGCGGAACCTGCCGGGCCGGAGGGATCCACGTCCTCCTTCCTCTTCTTTCCACCATGGGGCACCGAAGGCGCCGGAGGGGAACGCTTCCGCCTCGCACCATCCTCACCCCCTGGAAGGGGATCGCCAGAAGAAGAGGCGGGAGGCGCGGCCGCCACCTTACCCACGGCAGGCTCAGCTCGGCGTACTTCCTCCTCGACGGTCCTCCAAGGCGCCCGCCCGGAGGTACTACCTCGGCTCCGAGCGGCTCCACGACAGATCAGCTCATCAACGTCACGGACGAATTCGCGGCCAGCCATCCCTGCAAAGGAGACCGAAATCAGGATGAGTCATAGGGAGATCCGGGGATGAAAAAGCGACCTACCCGGAGACCACAAGACGGCCTTCAGGAGTAGGTCGTCCAGCAAAGACCAAATGGACTTTGTTTCCAAAGGAAGAGCCAACAGAAGCGCTGCGGCTGCCCGGTCGGCGTCCGAGAGAACTAACGACGGGCAAGGATGGGCAGAACTGCCCCAGCTTATTAGAATCTGGGCCTCGCCCAAGAAGACCACGAAGACATAATCCAAGTTCCAATCCCCTGACCAGCGGGGTAACCCAATCAGGCATTCCCTCCTCGAACGAGCTCGGAGTAGCAGCCATGACCCCGGACCGACCGTCTGGGCCTGGTAAAAGTAGAAGAGAAGGGGGAGAGTTGGCTCCAGACCACGGGTACAGCAAAGCGTCACGAAGCCCGTCAGTACCGCGATCGAACACGGGGTGAACTGACACAGGGACACTGTGAAATGTTCCATGACCTGGATGAAGAAGGGATGGAGCGGGAAGCGAAGACCCAGGCGGAACATCTCGACGTAGACGCCGACCTCATTGCTCCTCGGAAGGCAAATCCGCTCGTCGACAAATGGAACCCGAACCTCGTATGTGAAGCAGAGATATCTTTCCCGGATCTCCGCGGCCACCGAAGGAGGGGTCCTCGACGGCGTACGGAGGACAACCGGGGGCACATTAAGCCGCACGGCGGCCAACACCACGTCATCGCAGGCGTAGTCTGGAAAAAGTTTCTCCTTCCCCTTATCTTGAATAGAACGACTCTCAGCGGGGGAACCAGACTCCCCTAGCCGGGGTTCGCCCCGCCCGGACTCCAGAGGACCCCTCGTCCTCCGGCCGGAACCGCCTATCCTAAGAGCAGCCATAGGATGAAAGCAAGAGAGGAATTACCTATTTTCAACTAGGTTGGAGAGGACAAAGAAGCGAAGGCGACGGGGAACTCCGAGTTGCTGAAAGGCTCTGAATACCGGGAGGAGCGAAGAAGAAGTGGAGATCAACACAACGGGAGATCTTATATGCCAGGGGAGAATTCGAAGCGCCTGACAAGAACGCGTGGCGAGGCTCGAAGAGTCGGCGGCGTTCCGAAATTGGCGCCAGTCGAAGTCCAATCGATCCGCCTCATCATGACCGGCATTTATGGCCTCGCCTCGATTGAAGCGTCGCTCGGAATCCCAGGAGACATAACGGGTGATCTGAGCAAGCCGAAGCTGATCAACCCCACCAATGGCGGCTCACAAACCCTTCAGCTTCTCGAACTTAAGGCGACTCTGCGAGCGGCGGGGATAAGCTTGCCGCTACACGTGGCGACATCTGAAGGCCGACGGCGCTTCGGAACCCACGCCTTAAAAACATCGAACGGGCCAACCCATGATGACGACTAATAAATGAGTCGGCATCGACTGACGAGCTCGTCATAATCGGCAGAGGTCACATCGGCTGAGCCGAACCGGCCGAGGCCGATCAACCCGACCGATGGGGGCAATTGTTACGCCTATTTGGCCGAGACCCGTAAAACACGAGCCCAAAAGCCCGACTACTGGTCAAAAGCCCACCTGTGTCCTCAAAGCCCATTCGACAAAGGCCTTACAAAGGACCTTCTCGAACTTCGATCCGACCCGGCCCCAATAACCCGTTAGTCGCTCGCCCACTCCTGCGAAAACCACTCCCCCGGACGCGCGACCACTAAAGAGCGATAATGGGGAGGTGCTGGCATGGCGGAGAGGGCGGCGGCGAGAGGGGGACTGATGGGGCACGATCAATTGCGGACGTGGGATGTGGGTCAGAGGCGATCAGGCCGGAGCTCTACAAAAGGGCCAGGAAGACGACGAAGAAAGGGACCCGCATCTCAGGTAACAAAACCTAAGGTACTCCATCAACGACCTCGTTCCCCCAATTCATCTCCTTCCTCCCCCGCTCGCGCCGAGAGACGCCGTTACGATCTCCTCACGAGTCAGACCGTCTCCGCCGGGCCTCCTTTCTCAGATCTCTATCTGACTTAGGCATCGGAGGGGATTTGGCCGGAACCAAGGTCCGGCCCCCCTGACGAGCGTTCTCGTCTGCGCAGGTGGACAACAGATCAACGGGCCGAGGCTACCCCTCGACCCTCTCCGACCACTCGATCAACCGGACAGTGAGGCTTCCCCTCACCGTCAGCCTGCCGTGGCCGAGCACGTCCTACCGAGGCCGAGTGTCCTAATCGGGGCCGAGACTCTCCCTCGCCACCCGTCGGCCGTGCATCTACCCGGGCGACTGAGGCTACCCCTCGTCCCCCTTCCAGCCGAGGCCGAGCACATCTGTCCAAGGCCGAGCGTCTCAACCAGGGCCGAGGCTTCCCCTCGCCCCTTCTGCACCGATTCGAAGCCCCCGAGGGACCCAAAGCGGGCCCCTTGACCACGTTGACCGGGTTCTCCACGGTCAACGCTTTGTAGTGAGAAAACACTCTGAAACAGATATCATCAAAGTAAACAACCATAAATTTACCAATGTAGGCATGAAAGACATGATTCATTAACTGCATGAATGTGCTAGGTGCATTAGTTAATCCAAAAGGCATAACTAACCATTCATATAATCCACGTTTAGTCTTAAATGCCGTTTTCCATTCATATCCTTCTTTCATTTTTATTTGATGATAACCACTTTTTAAGTCAATTTCAGAGAAGATAGTTGAACCAGATAATTCATCTAGCATATCATCTAACCTTGGAATAGGATGATGATATCTTACCATGATGTTGTTAATGGCTCTGCAATCAATGCACATTCTCCAAGTAACATCTTTCTTGGACACAAGCAATACCAAACTGCACAAGGACTGGGGCTCTCTCTCACGTATCCCTTGCTCATCAACTCTTGAACTTGCATTTGAATCTCCTTAGTATCTTCAGGATTAGTGCAGTATGATGGACGATTAGGCAAAGATGCTCCAGTAATAAGATCAATTTGATGCGATATGCCCCTAATTGGTGGCAAACCTGGTGGTATTTCATCAGAAAAGACATCTTTATATTTCTGCAAAAAAGATAAAACAACACTAGGCGAAGCAGAGGTTAAGTCGTTAGTATTCAACATCTCCTCTTTGTACACAAGTACTAGGAGGTTTTGTTGAGAAAACAAATCTTGCTTAATCTCACTTCTTTTTGCCACTAGAAAGCTCATCTCCTCTTTTCTCTTTTCTCTTCTTTTCTTTTTGAACTTTCTCTTAGTTTACTCTCTTTTTCTCCACTCAAATCTTTCGTCTTTTTCTCACTCTCATTTTTACTCTCTTCTTGTTGGATCATTTTTCCTTTCTCACTCTCTCTTTTATTTTCTATCTTTATTTGATCTTCTATTATTTGTTTTGGGGATAATGGAAGGAGGGTTATAGGCTCCACCCGAAGTACAAAAGAATAACGGTTTAAGTATCCGTCATGTGTTACACAACGATCAAACTACCACGGTCTACCCAACAAGATATGATATGCTTTCATGGGAACAACGTCACAGATTATTTCATCTCTATATTTGCCAATAGAAAATAGGATTATGACTTGTTTTGTTACCTTCAACTCTCCACATTCGTTGAGCCATTGTAGCTTGTAGGGTTGTCGATGCTTGAAGATTGGAAGACTCAACTTCTCCACTAATTCAGCACTTGCTACATTGCTGCAACTTTGTCCATCTATGATTACACTACATACTTTCCCTTGGACTAGGCAGTGTGTGTGGAGCAAGTTCTCTCTTTGGTTGTTCTCTTTCTCCTTCATTTGAATGCTAAGTGCTCTTCTAGTCACAAGAAATTCTCCTTCAGCAGCAATTTCTCTGTCATCATCTTCAAGCAGCATCTCATCTTCTTCATCAGATTCTTCTTCTTCAGTCTCCCAGTCACCTTGGTTATTGATGATCATGATGCGCTTGTTAGGGCACTTGCTAGAAATGTGTCCTCTCCCTAGGCATTTGAAGTATCTTATGTCACGCCTTCTAGAAGTATTTGCTTCAGTTTGCGTCTTCTTCGGAATATCAGCTGTCTTCTCAACCTTTTTCGATGTATTCTCCTTCGAACTAGATGGATTATCTCTCTTTGAACTTGTCTTCCAAGGGATAAAAGAATTAGAGCACTTCCTTGCATCATTTCTCCTCTTTAGTTCTACCTTGATGGCTTGGTGAACCATCTCCTGAAACTCTACATGGTGATGCATCTCTACAGCATCAGCAATATCAAGATTAAGGCCACGCATGAAACGAGCCATTGTTGCTTCTTTGTCCTCCATCACATTTGCTCGAATCATGGCAATCTCCATCTCTTTGTGATACTCATCTACACTCTTAAGTGATTGAGTCGTTGCAGTTTTTGATGAAGTTTCCTATGGTAATAAGATGGAATAAACCTCCTTCTCATGGTTGATTTCATTTCTGTCCAAGTACTAATGGGACGTTCTACATATCATTTTTTTCCTTTTGCACCTGATCCCACCAAATAAGAGCATAATCAGTAAACTCAAGAGCTGCAAGTTTCACCTTGTTACCTTCAGAGTAGGCATGTCATGAGAACGCATTTCCCACTCCAAATACGCATCATCATCATTTTTGCCTTGAAAAGAAGGTACTTTGATTTTAATTCCACCAATGTTGTATCCTTGGTTTCTAGGTCTCCTTTGTTTATCATGATGAAATCTCCTTCTTCTTGGCTGGTGATCTTCAAATTCATCCACATCAACTTGTCTCCCCATATCTCCATGAGGTTGTTCTTGATTGTTTGGAGGATTTCGTTGTGAAGAAGCTTGATTCTCCATTTGATCTAATCGTTCATGGATTCGTTTTAGCTTTCTGTCCAATAATCTCTCAAGATAGTTCACCAATACTTGCATTTGAAAAGATGATTCTACATGTTGTGTAGTAGCTTCTGGATTTCCTGCCATGTTAGTGAAAGGAAAAAATATACACTCTTGATAATCTCACCAACTCACAATTCCCTCAGAATCTGTCGTTAGCTCGTATGCAACCCAAATCCTTGTTGAGTAATCCAATAATGCCAATTACTCACTTCAACCAAGTATGTAGTGGTGGTTGGTTAAATTGTGAATAATGGATGAGTTTAGGCCTGAAGTAGGATTAGGTCTAGAGTAGGAATTCAGTGAAAAGAAGGGAATTTATTAGTAGTGCATGACAAAAATGCAACAATAAGAGCTATTAAATTTGTAAGATAACAGAATGTAAGAACGAAATTAAGCACTACTGTTTGTTTTTCTTTCTTTTTTTTGGCCAAGCTTTACTTTTTTTTGCTTTTGTCTTTTTTTCAAATTTTTTCTTTTGCTTTTTTTGGTTCTTTACTTGTACAAACTAAATAAACAGCAAACAATCAAAGGCTCTCAAAAGTTGAAAGATAAAACAAAATTCTTGCACAATAAGAATATAAGCTAAGTGAAAGGTTTTGGAAAGTTTCTTGTTATGGCAAAAACAAACGAAAGGAAAGGATTTGAAAGAGAATTTTTTTTGAAGCAATAATAAAATGATTGAAAGAAACCTACAGTGTCAACCTGGCTCTGATACCAAATGTGTGAAACTAGAGAGGTGGCCTGATCTTCTCGGCGTGGGATGTTCAAGAAACTCGAAAACAAACTTAAAGGATATGAGCATCACACTCCAGAACAAGTGAAAGGAAATAGGGAGTGATAAACTCTAGATAAGAATGGTTCACTGACCTGACAAATGCAATTAGCCAACCAATGGTGTAAAGAACGTGACCTGCTACTTAGACCACTTGCCCAACCACGAACTTAACCAATCCACACAGGAACGCACTTGGGTTGAAGCACAAATTGGGGGGGTTTTGCTGATTTGGATCACCAATCTTATAAGGAAGATTGACAAGGCAAGTTTCCCCAAGAGCTAAAGAAGATAGAAACTCATACAATATGAGAGAACACTAAAATTATGAATTGATAATCTGATTGATCCTGTTACAAAGGATTACATGCTCTGTTTATTGGTAGTGCTTTGGAAACTAAAAAGACTTTTTAAAAGACACTAATTAAAGACCACTAATGGCTCTTGATCTCCCCATGAATTCAGAGTTAATGGTATGACTTTTGATCTCCCCCATGAATTCAGATTTTAATAATATGACTCTTTATCTCCCCATTAATTCAGAATTACTCGTATGACTCTTCATCTCCCCATGAATTCAAAATTAATGGTTGCACATGACGCTTGATATTCTCCCATGAATTCTGACGTTTGATTGCAAATGACTCTTCTTATTCTCCAAATAATTCAAAATTATCCAATCTTAGGCCTTAATTTTCTTGGGCATGTATTAGCAAGATTAAGGACTGATTAGCTTCTTTTTAGCATAACTTTCTTGAGCCAGCAATGCTTCTACGTGGGCCCCAATTGCATCTTGCATTCTTTTTAGCTTTCCTCTTGTCATTGGGCCTTCACTTAGAATTAGGTCTTTAGTTTTTAATTTGATGGACTGGTTCACATCATATTCGACGAGGATGTTGTTTCCTCTATTCTCATGAAATTTCAATTGGAATTACCCAACGGTTGCCTTGATGGCTTGGTGGACCATCTCCTGAAACTCTACATAGTGATGCATTTCTACAGCATCAGCAATATCAGGATTAAGGCCACGCATGAAGTGAGCCATTTTTGCTTCTCTGTCCTCCATCACAGTTGCTCGAATCATGGCAATCTCCATCTCTTTGTGATACTCATCTACACTCTTAGAGCCTTGATTGAGTCGTTGCAGTTTTTGATGAAGTTTCCTATGGTAATAAGATGGAATAAACCTCCATCTCATGGTTGATTTCATTTCTGTCCAAGTACTAATGAGACGTTCTCCATATCATTTTTTCCCTTTTGCACCTGATCCCACCAAATAAGAGCATAATCAGTAAACTCAAGAGCTGCAAGTTTCACATTGTTACCTTCAGAGTAGTCATGTCATGAGAACGCATTTCCCACTCCAAATACGCATCGGAATCATTTTTGTCTGTGGTGGACCTTTAACATCACTTTTACTAAAGAAGTTCTATCTATTGGGACCTTTGACAGCGCTTGTAACCAACCCCCCTTAGCAGCGGCGAGATAGACAACACGCAGAAGTGCTGTTAAAGACCTTATTTAAGTGTTGTTAAAGGTCCCTTTTGTAATAGTAAATGATATGATTTTTAAGCCTAATTTTGTCTTCTCTTATTTTTCAGTTGAATATTTCGATCTCCCAGTTCCAACGGACATTTTTGCGGATTTGCCTCAGCTCGGAACTATTTTCAAAAGTTCATGGAAAATATGGATTTTTTTAATTAAATGATATGATTTTTATTGACTAAGTTTTTCTTCTCTTATTTTTAAGTTGAAGATGGCAATCTTCCAGTTCCATCGGACATTTTTACAGATTTTTCTGACTTCAGTGCTACATTTTCTACCAGATATGGATCTTTTTATTTAATGACATGATTTTTATAGCCTAAATTTGGCTTCTCTTATTTTTGGCGATCTATCGGTTCCAACAGACATCTTTGCAGATTTTAATTAGCTTGGGCCAATTTTTCTACATTTTCTGGAAGATACGGAGATTTTAATTAGCTTGGACGTCGACGACCGAGCTTCGTCAGCCCTTGGTCCCATCATTCTCGAGCTGCGACCCAGGCTCGTTCTTGCCTTTTTTTCTCATGCGAGCGATCCTTGTCAAACTTTGAGCTTCAATGGATAGCTCAAATAGATCTATACAACCGAAATCGAGCTCTGAAGTGGATCATTCAAGCTCTGTAGACTCCTCCTTCGTTTAGTGACATGGACTCCTCCTTCGTCCGATCGAATCCATTGATCAACACAAGCTTCGCCCCTTATTCCGACTCGAAGTCTCAAACCCAAGCCACTAGCAATTCATTTGCTTTGGGGTTAAATGAAAGTGGCTGTGAGAATAGGGCAAATCTGGGTGATTGTGTTTTAAATGGAAGATTGCATTTAATCTCATCTTCCTCATTGCCCTCCAGCGACCAGACCGTGTTGAGCATCCAAGTCGTCTGGTCGAGCCTCCATGCTGAGCATCTGAGGCTCCTTGCCGAGTATTCGTGCCGAGCATCCAGTAGGAGAACAACTAGATGAGGTCGACCCAAGAAGAAGCCAGACAGACGATGACGACCCAGAAGGAGGCCAAACAGTCCAGGCCGACCGACCCAGGAGGAGGTCGACCAGACGAGGCCGACCTAGGAAGAGGCCGACCGGCCAAGGCTCACCCCAATCCATCCCCTTGGACGATCTTTCGAACAGATGAGGTCGATCGATGACAGAAAGACAATCCATGCAACTGACCTGTGCCGACATGATCTCCAACTACCCGAGTTTGCCAACTCGTTAGGTGAACCCGAGACATAGAGGGGGCAAGGATAACGTACATAGGAGGACCCTACTACCTTCGCCTTCCATGCTCTCTCGATGGCACAGAAAACTCAGACGATGGCACAGAACTTCTGCTGACCAGACTAGAGCTTGAGCTAAAACTAGGATCTAGACAAGAGCTGGGATTGGTTGGCCGACCCACTCTTTCATTGGCCATAGTTAAGCGGTCACTCCCCTTGCCACCGAACGAATGGATCGATCGTAAGGCTGGAGGCAACTCCCCCAGCAGGCCGACCCACTCCTTCGGCGGCCGTAAGTCGAGGGGCAACTCCCCTCGCAACCGAACAAATAGATCGGTCGTAAGTCTAGGGGCCACTCCCCCAACTGGCCGACCCACTCCTTCGTCGATCGTAATTCAAGGTGCAACTCCCATTGCAACCGAACGAACAGATCAGTCGTAAGGCTAGGGGCCACTCCCCCAGCTGGCCGACCGACTCCTTCGTCGTCCGTAAGTCGAGGGGCAACTCCCCTCGCAACCGAACGAACAGATCGGTCGTAAGGCTGGGGGCTGACGTGCGTTTATATTTCATATATTCACGCACGTTTTCTTTTGTGTTTCTCTGTGTTTTTTCCGTCGTCTTTTATTCGTTTTCTCGTATTTTCTCGTTTTCTTTCACTTTTCTTTGTTTACCCATGTTTGCAGGAGATTGACCGTGTAGGGGACGTTTAATGACGATATCCCAAGTCCCCGGAGCAACGGGAGGAGTCACGCGTGATCCAGGGGGTCAAACGTCAAAGAATTCAGCTTTCAGCCCCTCACCCGGTCGGTTGGTCATCTCCAACCGATCGGGTGATGCACGCGTGCACCACACGGTCTCTGCCGCAGCTCATTTGGAAGTCACCCGACCGGTTCACAGACCGGTTCAGCGGGGGCCAGTTCTCTGTTTTTTCGAGCAAAATGCCAACCGATCGGGTGACTCTCACCCGATCGGTTCATCTGTAGCTGATGTTGAAGAGCTGAAGACACGGGCGTCCAACCGATCGCTTCACCCGATGGCTCCAAGATCCAACTGGTCACTCAAGAACTCACCCGACCGGTTCATATGACCGGGTGAAAGCTTGCCGTTTTCTTTTATTATTTTGTAACGCATCAACCGATCGGGTGATGCGAGAGTCTATAAATAGAACCCCTAGGGTTCCAGAAACGGGGGGGCCTGCTAGTTTTTACTGTTTTCTCCCATTGTGACGGCTGTAATTTCTGTTCTTTTGTAAGTTGTCGGATCTTTCTAAAATTTTAGTATTGTCTTATCTACTCTATTACTTCCGCATTGCAATTGTCCGATTATGATTTCAACGGTTAAATTTCATTTAGATTGTTTTTTCATGAATTTTTGTGAGTAGTTCCCAAATCTGGGATTTTGGTGGAAACCCTTTCGGGGGCTCTTCCCGATGCGTCCATAGGGTTAGGAAATCGATAGGGAGTAGGAATCTAACGGTTACGCAGGGTGTTTCATTGTCGTCGGCGGGAAAAAGACCGCCTTTGACCGTCGGGCCAAGGGGGAATAAACTTGGCGGTTGACTCCCTAGCCGTAGCTCACGCCCTTAGCGTAGACACCGAATCCTAGCACGCGGGAGCGGCAGGATGAGATGTTGGGAGTTATCGTTGCGGGCTTAGTGCTCCCGGGATTGATCAGTGTTAATGGACACGGGAGTGCCCACTGATCGAATCCGGGAAGTCCGGCGTATCATCCTGGGCACCGACCGGAATATCGGGCCCATGGGATGCCGGTACCACTTTCAGAGGCAACGTCCCACCATTAGACCCTAATTCCGATCGCTATCCATACCCGTAGGCCGTATCGGCGAGAGTCTCTCATCGGGGTGGAAACCAAGGTCCCGGGTTTATTTCTTTATTGTTCATACCCTTTATTCCTTTCCGTGACAACCATCTACCGATTCGGGCTAGCTCGCCCCCGGGGTGATTTAGGTCCTACCTGACCCAAGCACAACCTCGCCTCCCTGAGTTCGATATTCCCGCACCCTACACTAACCGTGCACTTGCGGTAAACGACACCGTGCCGCCGTACCGCAAACAAGCGGGGCGGCCGGCCAAGTTTATGGCGCCGTTGCCGGGGAAGCAACGTGCTTGTTATTTTAGGATCTCTTGAACCCTCGTGTCTAGCTCTCATCCCTACCTCGCGATAATTTTCGCATTCTCCTTTTTCCTTTTTATTTTTCTTATTTTTATTTCTTATTTTATCTGTTCCTTTCCCACTTGTCGCTTCACGGGTGTTTGTTGTTTTTCATGCACAGGAGCTCAAGAAGTCTTGACGACTTGATTCCCCTCGATCCAGAGATTAACGACACCCTTAGGCGTTTGGCCGCCGAGAAGCGAAGAAGAGAGGATCCCGAATCCATGGAGGAGAACACCCCGCCTTACAAGTCTCTGTTGGAGTACTCGATGCCATCTATCGAGTCAACTTCCGCCATCCGATCTCCAGCTATTGCGGCCCAAAGCTTTGAGCTAAAGCCGTCTTTAGTGACATGGATCCAGTAGGACCAGTTTGCGGGTGCGCCCATGGAGAGCCCGATCGAGCACCTAGACTCCTTTTTGGAGAAGTGTGACACCTTCCAGATTAATGGTGTCACGACTGAGGCTATCCGTCTGAAGCTATTCCCTTTCTCTTTGAGAGACAAAGCCAAGCAATGGCTAAGGGGGAAGGACCCCAACACTTTCAATACCTGGGAGAAGCTCTCCAACGCTTTTCTGACGAATTTCTTTCCTCCGGGGAAGACCATGAAGTTGAGGAGTGAGATCTCCTCCTTCTCCCAGGCCAGCCACGAGTCCTTGCATGAAGCTTGGACGAGATATAAGGAAATGCAAAGAAGATGCCCTCACCATGAGCTTCCGAAATGGCAGATTATTAATCTGTTCTACAATGGGTTGAGGGATGACCTGAAATCTTCTATGGATGCTGCGGCCGGGGGTTCCTTCATGTCTAGGAGCGAGGAAGATGCCGGACATATTCTGGGAAATATGGCATCCAACAATGAGCGGTGGTGTGACGAGAGAGCCACACCAAGATCTGGGGGTATACACAGAGTCGAGGACGTTGACAAACTTTCAAGCAAGTTCGACTTGCTTTCGACCCAGATCTCCGCACTAATGGTAGGAGCCGGTGGGGCCGGTACACAGCAAATTTCAGCGGTAGAATCCGGATTCTTTGGGGAATTCGACGGTGGTGACATCTCACCACCGTTGGATCAGGCGAGCGCACTATTTTACAACCCCACGGGAAATGTGCCGTATCCGCCAAGGACCAATTCCAACCCGGCCTACTCTCCAAACAACCGGAACCACCCAAACTTCAGTTACCGACCACCATTTCAGCCCTCGCCGCCTCAGCAGCCGCAGCAACAAATATATCAGCCGGCTAGGCCGCAGCAGAATCAGGTTCAGCAGCAACCATTTCAGCAGCAACCTCAACAACAATTTTATGCCCCCAGGAATCAGCAGCCAATCCAGCAGCAGCAGCAATATGGCCAACAAAGGGCCGTCTCTCCGGTTGAGTCTCTCTTGACTCAAT
>CM061130.1:36818686-36951740 GCA_030789695.1 Scilla litardierei
ATCTACTCACTCATGATGATCGGAGCACACAAAAACATCAATTTTGCGTAAGAAAAAATTTTCTTTGCAATAAAAGAAATTAGGGATAAAATTACTTACAACGAGAACGAACGAAGAATGAATCCAAAGAAGAGTAAAAGGCACAAATCTTCAAAATAGATCCAGAAGTCTACTACAGAAATTAATCCCAAAAATCCATACAAAAATCGATCACCAGAGCTCTCTAAAATTTCCCCAAAACAAAACTCAGAATTGAGCCCTCTCGCTGAGCCCGCAGTCGCGAGCTTCAGCTGCCCAAAATCGCGTGCATCGCGCGTTCAAAAAATCTTCCAAAAATTCCCTAGGGAGTGTCGGCCGAGTAGGTGACTCGGTCCGAGTCGGAGCTGCTCGGTCAGTGGTTCGGCCCGGGTCGCATGCTGCTCGAGCTCAGAATGGTTGAATCGGTCGGCTGCTCGGGGTGTGCTCGGGGACCTACTCGGGGCATGCTATCTGTGGTTGCTTGGTCGAGCAGATGAGCTTCTCGGCCCGATTCAACCGTATCTGCAACATGTCATGGCTCAGCCCGAGCAGCAAGCTGCTCAGGCCGAGCATTTTCTGGGAAAGCTGCAGCTGCCTCTCTCTCCATCTGCTCTCTTTCTCCTTCTTCTCCTCCTTCTCTCCTCTAACAGCTCTGAGAACGCGACGAATTCCTCCAGAGCCCTGCCAACAAGCTCATGAGCACGTCGGATGTGTCCAAACCCAGGCGGGGGTCCAAGTCGCTCCAAAATCCCTGAAAACTCAAAATATACTACGAAACTCGAAATATCGTCAGAAATACCAAAATCGCAGTAAAAAGTGGGATTTGGATGCGGGGATGACATGCAATGCGATGGAAATATGATATGAAAATGATGTAAAATATGGACACATCATGCCACTTCCTCAGTACCCCAATGGTCGTCAGATCATTGGATGTGCTTAAGACCAATTCCAGCCGCTGGAAGAGGGAGAGAAAGTACTAGGCCCTGAAGTGCCTTATCTAAGTGCTATCGGTGCACTCCTTTACCTGGGAAACTGTACTTACCCCGACATAGCATTTGTAGTCAACCTACTAGCCAGATATAGCGTTGCACCCACACAGCGGCACTGGGCCGGAGTTAAGCATCTTCTGCGCTACCTCCAAGGGTCCATAGACTTAGGTGTATTCTACAAGAAAGGGGCAACAACAGGTTTAGTTGGTTATGCTGATACAGGCTACAGTTCTGATCCTCATACGGAGAAGTCTCCAACCGGATACATGTTTACCTATGATCTATACAACCGAAATCGAGCTCAGGAGTGGATCATTCAAGCTCTGTAGACTCCTCCTTCGTCTAGTGCCTTGGACTCCTCCTTCGTCCGTTCGAATCCGTTGATCGACACAAGCTTCACCCCATATTCCGACTCAAAGTCTCAAACCCAAGCCAATAGCAACTCATTTGCTTTGGGTGTTAAATGAAAGTGGCTGCGAGAACATGGCAAATCTGTTCTTGAATAGTTTTGGGCTGTTGGGTTTTAAATGGAAGATTGCATTTAATCTCATCTTCCCCCTTGCCCTCTAGCTACCAGACCGTGTCGAGCATCCAAGTCGTCTTGTCGAGCCTCCACGCCGAGCATCTGAGGCTCCTTGCTGAGCATCCATGCTGAGCATCCAGGAGGAGAACAACCAGACGAGGCCGACCCAGGAAGAAGCCAGGCATACGATGCCATCCCAGAAGGAGGCCAATCAATCCAGGCTGACCGACCCAGGAGGAGGTCAACAAGACGAGGCCGACCCGGGAAGAGGCCGACCGGCCAAGGCTCACCCCAATCCATCCCCTTGGACGATCTTTCGAACGGACGAGGTCGATCGATGAGAGGAAGCCAATCCATGCAACTGACCTGTGCCGACATGATCTCCAACTACTCGAGTTCGCCATCTCCCTTGGCAATCCCAAGACATGGAGGGAAAAGGATAACATACACAGGAGGACCCTACTACCTTCGCCTTCCAAGCTCTCCCAATGGCACAAAAAACTCGAACGATGGCACAGAACCTCTGCTAACCAGACTAGAGCTTGAGCTAAAACGGGGATCCAGACAAGAGCTGGGATCGGTTAGCCAACCCATCTTTCGTCGGCCATAAGTCGAGCGGCCATTCCACTTGCCACCGAACGAACGGATCGATCGTAAGGCTGAAGGCAACTCCTCAGCAGGCCGCCCCACTCCTTCATCGGTCGTAAGTCGAGGGACAACTCCCCTCACAACCGAACGAATAGATCGGTTGTAAGGCTGGGGGCCACTCCCTCAACTGGCCGACCCACTCCTTCGTCGGTCGTAAGTCAAGGAAAAACTCCCCTTGCAACTGAACGAACAGATCAGTCGTAAGGTTAGGGGCCACTTCACTAGCTGGCCGACCCACTCCTTTGTCGTTTGTAAGTCGAGGTGCAACTCCCCTCGCAACCGAATGAACAAATCAGTCGTAAGGCTGGGGGCCAGTCCCCCAGCTGGCCGACCCACTCCTTCATCGGCCGTAAGTCAAAGGGCCACTTCCTTACCACTGAACGAACAGATTGGTCGTAAGGCTGTGGGCCACTCCCCTAGCTAGCCAACCCACTCCTTCGTCGGCCGTAAGTCGAGGGGCCACTCTCCTTGCCATCGGACGAACAGATCGGTCGTTCCTTTTTCAATTAAGATGGGATGACCCCTTGAATAAAAGAATGATCAATAATATTAAGGTATATTGCCTTCTACTTAGACTGAAAGATCCAAGGGAAATTGATCTATCTTCAATTACAAGAGGAGAGATACATCTGTATGCAATGTTGATTTAGAAAGACCTAACTCTTACGGAATTGGTAAAAAAGGAATATTTATTATCGAACCAATTCGTCTATCTATGAAGAGGGATGGAAAATATATTATATATCAAACCATAGATATTTCATTGGTTGACAAGAATAAGCACCAAACTTATGGAAAATGCATAATAAAAAATACCTATGGCAATAATTTTTTTTTGATAGATCCGTAACACAACACAGCAATACACTTGTGAATAGAAACAAAAATCATTATGATTTCTATGTTCCTAAAAATATTCTATCTCCCAGACGTCATCGAGAATTGAATTCTGATTTGTTTCAATTCCAAAATTGGCATGAAAAGTGATTTGATTGATGTGATTTGGTATGATACTTATGAGATTGATATTCAAATATTTCTTCTTAGAACGTATTGATTTGATCCCATAAGCAGGACCAGCGCCCAATAGAATGTTGCCACCAAAAGTAGAACCCCGTATTTCTTCCAAAGAATCTCCTAATTGTTCCATAGCAACTAAAAAGATATTCTTTAACCAGAAAGAGTTCAGTTCAGATGTATGATACATATACAGAATTTTTCGCAATGAGTGGGTTGGCGCAAGTCGAGGGGCAACTCCCCTCGCAACCGAACGAACGGATCGGTCGTAAGGCTGTGGGCAACTCCCCCCCAGCTGGCAGACCCACTCCTTCGTCGGCCGCAAGTCGAGGGGCCACTCCCCTCGCCACCAAACAAACGGATCGATCGTAAGGCTGGGAGCAACACCCTCAGCTGGTCGACCCACTGCTTTGTTGGTTGTAAGTCGAGGGGCCACTCCCCTCGCCACCAAACGAACAGATCGATCATAAGGCTGGTCCTTCGTCGGCTGTAAGTCGAGGGGCCACTCCCCTCGCCATCGAACGAACAGATCGGTCGTAAGGCTGGGGGCTACTCTCCCAGCTGGTCGACCCACTCCTTCGTCGGCCGTAAGTCGAGGGGCAACTTTCCTTGCCATCGAACGAACCGATCGGTCGTAAGACTGGTTACGAACAGATTGGTCGTAAGGCTGGGGGCAACTACCCCAGCTAGCCAACCCACTCCTTCTCGATCGTAAGTCTAAGGGCCACTTCCCTCGCTACCAAATGAACAGATCGGTCGTAAGGCTGGGGCAACTCCCCGAGCTGGCCGACCCACTCCTTCATCGGCCATAAGTCGAGTGGCAACTCCCTTGCAACCGAACAAATAGATCGATCGTAAGTTTGGGGCCATTCACAGCTGGCCGACCCACACCTTCGTCGGTCGTAAGTCGAGGGGCAAGTCCCCTTGACACCGAATGAACAAATCGGTCGTAAGGCTGGGGACAACTCTTCCAGCTGGCCGACCCACTCTTTCGTCGGCCTTAAGTCGAGGGGCCACTCCCCTTACCACCGAACGAACATATCAGTTCAGTTGTAAGGTTGGGGCAACTCCTCCAACTGGCCAACACACTCCTTCGACGGCCGTAAGTCGAGGTGCAACTACCCTCGCAACCAAATGAACGGATCGGTCATAAGGTTGGGGGCAACTCCCCCAGCTGGTGGACCCACTTATTCGTCGACCATAAGTCGAGGGGTTACTCCACTTGCCACCGAACAAACAGATCGGTCATAAGGCTGAGGGCCACTCCCCCAGCTGGCCGACCCACTCATTCGTCGGCTGTAAGTCGAGAGGCACTCCCCTCGCCACCAAACAAACAGATCGGTCGTAAGGCTAAGGGCCACTCCCACAGCTGGCTGACCCACTCCTTCGTCCGCTGTAAGTCGAGAGGCACTCTCCTTGCCACCGAACAAACAGATCGGTCATAAGGCTGAGGGCCACTCCCCAACTGGCCGACCCACTCCTTCATCGATCGTAAGTTGAGGGGCCGCTCCACTTGCCATCGAACAAATCTTGGACAAACTAACTGTTGTCCCTAGTCGACTTCACAAGTCAGACCAACTTTACAAAAGGAGCCACTTCTCCCCCTTATAATACATCTTCCGACCTCAACCACAATAACGATAGAGCTCGAAAGATGGGGGCAATTGATACAACCATGTTGACCGGGCCTAGAGAAGTCAAGTCAACCACGACCAGTCAACCAACCCACTACGGCCTTGGGCCCTGGCCCAAGGACCTCACGGGCAGGTCGCACTTCTCCACCCAATACGAAGGCCCAAAAGACCGTCCACTATCCATAATGGAGGAAATCACTGCCCAAAACAAGGGAGCACTCGCCAATTATGGCAACTACTCAATGCCATCACTCCACCTTCATGGCCATCACTCCACCTTCATGGCATTCATCTCTTCATAAAAACATGGCAATTATTGGGGTCAACATTCCCCACGTAGCATGTCCCCATCAATGACGGCAATCATGGCCCATTACACCGGGGGGATGACTCGCCTATACGAAGAGGGGAGAGGCATCATCTCAAAGGGCCAATCTCTAAGATCTAAAATGGAGGTATCACTATACCACTTCCTCACACCTTCTTCCACCTTACACATTTCTCCTCCATAGCTCAGCTCGAGGATTCGCACTTGGTCTCTCCACGAACCAAGCTCGGTCCCACCGAGCTTCCTTCAGACTAGATCTGACTTAGGCATCAGAGGAGAATTGATCGGAACCAAGGTCCGACCCCCCTGACGAGTTCTTCATTTTTCAGATCGAAGGAGATGTCACCGTCGTCGAAGCTTCCCTTCAGTGTCCCATCGCTAGGATCTGAACGCCCTCGTGCCAGAGCCTGTTCGTCTGATCGATCCTGGAGGTTGTCGTCCCATCGAGGCTACCCCTCGGTGCATTGAAGCACGGATCTGCACCTTCTTGATCAAGTGAACGTTCTTCCGATCGACTTCAAAGGCCATCTCTGTCTCACGTAACAACGACGACCTCCGGACCTCCAGACTATCAACCTGTGGTGAGAAAACACCCCGAAAAAACATTCGTCTATATCTAGGTAGGATCGGTAGCTTACTTTACTTAACCGCTAATAGGCACGATATTATGTTCTCCGTATGTCTTTGTGCTACATATCACGCTAGACATAAGGAGTCACACTTGATTGCTGTTAAATAAATTTTTAGTTACCTCAATCATTCACTAGATTATGGGTTACTTTACCCTAAGTCTAGTATATATGAGCTAATCTCATATAGTGATGCCGACTTTGCCAGATGCAAATCCGATAGGAAGAGTACTAGTGGCACTTACCATTTTCTAGGAAATTCTCTAGTTTCTTGGTTTTCCAAGAAACAAAACTCGGTATCTTTGTCCACGACTGAAGCTAAATATATTACAGCGGGTCTTGCATGTGCACAAGTTCTTTGGATGAGACACACACACACAAAGACAATGGTGTCAATTGTGATACTTGTCATATCAAGGTTGATAACCAAAGTGCAATTTGTCTTTCCAAGAATCCGGTACATCACTCCCGTACCAAACACATAGATGTGAGACACCACTTCATTAATAATCATATAGCTAAGAAGGACATCATCTTAGAGTACATTGAAACCCAAAAACAAATCACCGACATCTTCACTAAACCTCTTAAAGAAGATTCATTTGTGAGGTTGCGTGGGGAATTAGGGATTATTGGTGAATCTGAATTATAGGAGGTCATACTTTTATGTTAAATCATGCTTTGAACTTATGTCATCATTTCACTTCTCTTGTTTTAATATGCTAAATGTTTTCATATATTTTTTCAAGAGATGTATTTGAGATTTTGATGATTTCGATTGTTTGGATTAATATACGTGATTTGTATGTTAATATATAATTTTTGATGATGATTTCAAGATTAGAGTATTGTTAGAGTATTGGTCTTAGGGTGAGTTGTCTCAATCCTCTGGATTTCAGCCTCCCTATACATTTTTGGACCATGATAGACGACTGTCAATCCTTCGATAGTCGTCTGCCCAACTCTAATTTTTCTTATCTGAATTTTTCGCACAGGCGACTGGTGTATATTTTCCAGGCACCTGTCTCTCCGACAGGTGAATGCAAGTTGTTAATCAGGCGCTTGTCCTGATCTTGAAATGTCTCTGTTTATTCATCATATTTTTTGACCCTCTGTCAGACGACTGTTGCGTAATTTACAGTCGACTGTCATTTTTCCAGGCGAATGTCGATTACTCAACATGCACCTGTCTATCTACCCAAGTCTGCTCTCTATATTTCCGGCCAGTCGACTGACGATTACACATCAGTCGACTGTCCACATCAGTGGCGGTTCGTTAACTCAATCTGAGCCGTCGATCTGACGATCCAACGACCCAGATTCATTTGCCCCATCTTATATACTCGAGGTCGTCAGATTTTTTTCTCTCATCCGATCGATTTCCCTCGTCTTCCTCCTTCGAACGTCAACCGTCTCTTCGTCTTCCTCGTCGATTTGAAGATTGTACCCATCGATCTCTCTTCCCGATCACTCGATTGAGAGTTTGGGTCTCTCCTCCTCCATCGTTTGTCACGGATTATGTAGATCTCTCTCATTTTTGTTCGATGATGCTCTACTTCCTTGTCTTTTTGTCGATCTGTGATCATGGCCCCCAAAACTGCTACTTCATGGTATAAACCTTTGAGGAAACAATCGCGTTCCTCCTACATATGCCGTTTCGGAGTTTCTTCGCCTAAGGGTTCTCCATCATCACCCCGCTCTTAGAATCCTCAGTCCTCACCATCTTATGGTAAGTTTTTGGGGATATTTGTCGCTGATCCTCTTCCTTAGGTTGAACCCTCTCCTTCGTATCCAGCCAAGCCATCCTCTCCTTCTCCTTCAGCTCCGTCGGCTGGTCATCCCCTCGTTCAGTTGAATGAGTAAGTTTCTCTGCTTGAAATGAAAGTTTCGCATATGGATCAGAAGCTTTGTCTTTTTCTTGAGCTGAAGTATAAGTCATTGCAGTAACACGGTTTTCCGATTCCAGCCTCTCTCCAGGCTCTGTTCCCTCCTTCCGAGGATGTCCACCAGACTGTTGTTCCTCATCCTCCGGTTTATACTCAGGCACCTCTTGCTGAGTCACCCAGCCTCCATCTACTGATGTTCTGCTCTCAGTGCCTGTTATTGCTCCCGTTGGTCAATCTTCAGTGCCTAATCATGTGCAGATCCCTGATGATGCTGGTGTTTCGTCATCAAAGCGGAAGGCTCATGTGTGTCCTTCTCGTCACTCTACCAGACTGTTGTTCTGTTGCTATCGCCGCTCTTCGGACCCCACTGTCATTTAGATTGATTAATGTAGCTCTGCCTCTACTCACCCTAGGACTTTTTTGGTTAGGGTTTGAGTGTCTGCCTGTATTTATTTTTTGGGTTGTGTGTACCTCTGGCTGTTGTTAAACTATTAGGAGTTAATCTCTTTTTGTACTCCTGGTATACCTTTGGCAGCATGGTAGAGTAAATTACTGATGGATGATGATGTATATGGAGTGGTTTGATATACTTTTGTACTCCTTATATTTAGTTATATATATATATATATATATATATATATATATATATATATATATATATATATATATATATATATATATATATATATATATATATATATGTGAGGGAAATGTGCCTGAGGTTGACCTCAGGCAGAGGCAGATTTACCTGAGCACACATTCAGGGTTTGTAGGTATTTTTAATAATTTTTTTGCAATAGGTAGATGTACTTGTTATGTAGCTCCCCACAAAATTTCAGGTCAATCCGACACCGTTTGAGCCTCCGTTCATCGACTTCAAAAACGTTGCGCAAAACTGTCCAGAATTCTGGACAGTTTTGCGCAACGTTTTTGAAGTCGATGAACGGAGGCTCAAACGGTGTCGGATTGACCTGAAATTTTGTGGGGAGCTACATAACAAGTTTATCTACCTACTGCAAAAAAATTCAAAAAATACTTAAAACACCCGAACAGTGGGGGTGTGCTCAGGTAAATCTGTCTGAGGTCAACCTCATGTACATTTTTTGCTATATATATAAAGGGCAATCTTCGGGTGCGAAAAAACCCATGCGAAAGCCGTGCAAAAACATTTTTTTTATTTTTTTGAAATATTTTTGAAATTTTTTTGATATTTAATCCATACAATCATTACCCCAGGGAAAATAATGGGTGAACCCGTTGGAGATTAGAGCACCCATCCACCCGTTGCAAATCCGATAGGAAGAGTACTAGTGGCACTGACCATTTTCTAGGAAATTCTCTAGTTTCTTGGTTTTTCAAGAAACAGAACTCGGTATCTTTGTCCACGATTGAAGCTGAATATATTGCAGCGGGTCTTGCATGTGCACAAGTTCTTTGGATGAGACACACACACAAAGACAATGGTATCAATTGTGATACTTGTCATATCATGGTTGATAACCAAAGTGCAATTTGTCTTTCCAAGAATCCGGTACATCACTCCCATACCAAACACATAGATGTGAGACACCACTTCATTAATAATCATATAGCTAAGAAGGACATCATCTTAGAGTACATTGAAACCCAAAAACAAATCACTGACATCTTCACTAAACCTCTTAAAGAAGATTCATTTGTGAGGTTGCATGGGGAATTAGGGATTATTGGTGAATCTGAATTATAGGAGGTCATACTTTTTTGTTAAATCATGCTTTGAACTCATGTCATCATTTCACTTCTCTTGTTTTAATATGCTATATGTTTTCATATATTTTTTCAAGAGATGTATTTGAGATTTTGATGATTTCGATTGTTTGGATTAATATACGTGATTTGTATGTTAATATATAATTTTTGATAATGATTTCAAAATTAGAGTATTGTTAGAGTCAATGTCTTAGGGTGAGTTGTCTCAATCCTCTGGATTTCAGCTTCCCAATACATTTTTGGACCATGACCGACGACTGTCAATCCTTCGATAGTCGTCTGCCCAACTCTAATTTTTCTTATCAGAATTTTTCGCACAGGCGACTGGTGTATATTTTCCAGGCACCTGTCTCTCCGACAGGCGAATGCAAGTTGTTAATCAGGCGCTTGTCCTGATCTTGAAATGTCTCTGTTTATTCATCATATTTTTTGACCCTCTGTCAGACGACTGTTGCGTAATTTACAGTCGACTGTCATTTTGCCAGGCGAATGTCGATTACTCAACATGCACCTGTCTATCTACCCAAGTCTATTCTCTATATTTCCGGCCAGTCGACTGACGAGTACACATCAGTCGACTGTACACATCAGTGGCGGTTCGTTAACTCAATCTGCATCGTCGATCTGACGATCCAACGACCCAGATTCATTCGCCCACGAGAGGGTGTCCTAGTGGTAAGTCATTCTGCTCCAAAGACAAGGGGTGCGGGGTTCGAGGCCTATGGCCGCCGTGACTTAGTAATTATTGTGGAATTTGTTGTGGAATTATTTACCCTGGGGCTACATCTCCCCTCTCGGACTAACCCGGGGGCCGTTGGGGGCACGGCGGTCACCCCCCAGTTTGCATAGTCTCGACCGGGCTCTCGCCTTACCCTCCTAAAAAAAGCCGAAGGCAGAGGGAGGGGGTTGGGGATTTTTCTGGGTTTTCAAAAAAAAAGAAAAAAAAAACAATATATATATATATATATATATATATATATATATATATATGAGGGAAATGTGCCTGAGGTTGACCTCAGGCAGATTTACCTGAGCACACATTCAGGGTTTGTAGGTATTTTTTTGAATTTTTTTGCAGTAGGTAGATATACTTGTTATGTAGCTCCCCACAAAATTTCAGGTCAATCCGACACCGTTTGAGCCTCAGTTCATCGATTTCAAAAACGTTGCGCAAAACTGTCCAGAATTCTGGATAGTTTTGCGCAACGTTTTTGAAGTCGATGAACGGAGGCTCAAACGGTGTCGGATTGACCTGAAATTTTGTGGGGAGCTACATAACAAGTATATCTACCTACTGCAAAAAAAATTCAAAAAAAAATACTTAAAACACCCGAACAGTGGGGGTGTGCTCAGGTAAATCTGTCTGAGGTCAACCTCAGGTACATTTTTTGTTATATATATAAAGGGCAATCTTCGGGTGCGAAAAAACCCATGCGAAAGCCGTGCAAAAACATTGTTGTTTTTGAAATTTTTTTTGAAATTTTTTTGATGTTTAATCCATACAATCATTACCCCAGGGAAAATAATGGGTGAACCCGTTGGAGATTAGAGCACACATCCACCCGTTACAAATTTAACGGTATCAAAACGTGCGAATTTGATGAAATACCTTGATCAAAGGCCAAATGGCATTATTTCTCAACCATTATTTTTTGAGGGGGGTATAACAACATATAATGAAGGTGGAAAAAAGAATTCTTGAAAAAAATTTCAAAAAAAAGATAAAAACATTTTCCATCGTGCGAAATGTTCTCATTTAAAGATTTACACACACACACACACACACACACATGAAATCTCTTTCTGTTTCTTATGCATTGTGATCCATGTTCATATGTTGTGAAATTGTGTCTCTTTATGCTCTATTATATACATGATGTGATGTGAGACGTTTTCTTGTTTTTGAAATGTTGATATTGGATTCGTGTTCCTTTAGTCAATTAAAATAGCTTTTGTTGATGAGTTTTTTGGTGTATATCATTGTGATGCACCTTCGTATTTTCTTGATTTTATTTTGGTATCACATTAAATATATATCCCATCTTTAGACTCTCATGATTGTTTTAGTACTTATTTATCACTATTATTGTTGTTTTTCTACTCCCACTATTTGGATAATGCCATGGGAGAGAGAAATAAACATATCATAATTTTGTGCTAAGTAAATTCTAAACTTGAATCTATGTCATGCCACATTCCCACAAATACTTTATAAGACGTCTCAAAGCGGGAAAAAAAGAAAGGATGGAGCCTAACAAGCCGCGGTATCACACTAAGCGTGAAAGGTAAACACACAATAAGCAGGCCACTACGAATGCTGGGATCATACATCACAGACATATAAAAGAAAGAAGCAACACATACTACCATCACAGAGAGTACATATCCACAGAACCACATAACCAAAGAACGCACCACACACCGGCATTAAGTACAAAGTAACTGACTCAAGCACATACATGAGAAGTGCGTCAAGCCACCAACATTAAACACAGTTACAAGAGACAACTCACTCACCACTCAACTCCACTCACACTACAAGACATAGCCCAAAAGACTGGTGTCCCAAACCAAAACCCACATATAAGGAATCTCCTGAGGGAGACTTTTCTCTGGAGACCTCTGCTCAAGACCTGAAAAGTAAAATGAGCACGTCAAAACATGCCCAGTAGGAAACTAACTAGGGTAGGGCAGATCATTTAGGGTTATGAGTGTAACGACAATAGGAGTACAAGCAACCAAGGTAAAAAGTACAACACACAAGTGTGCCACAACAACAACAACACATATATGGTTCATTAGTTAGTTGATGTTAGTAATTTTGGAAGCCTGGGTATCACCTAAAGATAAGGGCCTGGACCTCACCCCAAATTTGGGGTGAACATAGCACACAACGCAGTGGACACGGGCACTGTACGCCGGGCATCTCAGCTCCCCCGTCCCTGGCAGGAGTGAGGCTCTCCACATAGTAACACAACCTCCGTATGTCCCCTCCACTCCCTGTAATGGTGAGTGGGTGTAAGTATCGCATATCACATGTCACTTTCACCAACTTCTCAGTCCATCCCCTTAAGGTTAAGTTATACCCAAACTTCCCCCATCCCAATACTAGGATGTTCACCCGTCTTATAGCAGATCGAGACATCCCAGTTAACGTGTCAGGTGTCATAATGTTCAATGGCCATACACAAGTTTACAAAAGTATTACATGGCACAACATTTTTAATGGCCAATTTCCAAGTTTCTCCAACTTCAAATTCATTTGGGCATTTTAACGAACATATGGCGTTCGCCATGTAAATGAGACATGTCACACCATAAAATTTAGTAAAAAATAGCATATCCAAACTTACATACATGCATCAACTTCATTCATGCAGTTTGGGGTGAAACATTAGCAACATCACACACTTCCAACTTCACCCAACACCATTCAACATACTGAAATTGCATAAACAGCTAGAAAGACAGCACTTTAAACCCATATTTCTTGTGAATTTAACAAAACTCAAAGAATGAAAGTTGGAGATATAATAGTCCTGGGTTCATTCGTAAAATTTCATGCAGAAAAACGCAGTATATGATTTATAGTGAATTATTTAGTAAAGTGTGTCAAATCTGCTCTTCATACAGATTTCTAGATCTGTCTTCAAAGCCAATTTTAAGCATGTTGGAGCCAGAATTACAACATATAAGAAATCTGATGTACTTTTAGAAAAACTTCTTAAGTTTCCAACAAGACAAAGATCAGCAAAATCCATGAAGTGTGCAGGCCATAGTGCTCATTTTTCTGAACTGTGTACAGCTTGACAGAATTTCAGACATCTTGCAAACAATGAATTTTTACTCCTACTTATTGAACTCAACATATGACAAATTTTATATGAATTTGGGGTAGAACTTCAATATCTACAGCTACGTATTTTTTTCAGATAGTGATTCCAACTACAGAAATCAAAATTGATGTGTAAACACAGCTATAGAATTCTGTTTTTCAAGAGAGGGTGATTTGCTAGGGAATACAAGGGAAATATTGAATCTTTTGGGCAAATGCAAACATAATACATGAAATTTAGATCATAAACAAAATAAATAACATCTTAACATTCTCATATCCCTAAATAAAAATTCTCAAACCATAGTTAGAATCCTACATCAAGAAATCCTCTTTCTTTCTCTCTTTTCTTTCTCCTCCTTCCACCCTTCTCTCTCCTTGAAGTGAGCTAGGGTTTTCTTCAATTTTTTTAGAATGGAAATTAGGGTTTTGGAACTTGAAGAAATGGCAAGGGGAAGGGGGAATTTCGGCCAAGGTTAAGGGGGATGAGGATGAATGAAGAAATGAAAAGAAAGGAGAAGAAAGTTAAGGAAGAATATTCCAACTAATAGTGAAGGAGTCAACTGGTACTGTATTTTTGTCCACAAATTGTCGGGACAGAAAATAGTGTGAAGCCCGAGAATCAAAGAGTGCTAAGGCAGGAAATGATGCTACTTTAACCATACCTAAAAGCCAACAAGGAAATCAAACCAACTTCTATTATAACTAAGCAACAAGCGATATACCGTAAACTAAGGAGGGGGCTAGAACCATACCGATGATAACCTGGCCTGATTTTTCTGCCTCTAGTGCTGTCATCGTGAAAGCCTTGGACTTTGGAGCAGAATTTTTCTTCTTGTAGGCCTGCCGCTGAGGAGGCAAGGAGGGTCCTCTAGGGGCTGGTGTGCCAGGCCCAGCTGGTGCCGGAAGTGAAGGCCTCTGCGGACTAGGTGAAAGAGCTCGCTGCTACATCGGTCTAACAGTCACAGGTGCTACTGGGGCCGGGTAGGCACCCTGCTGCGGTAGAACCTGCTAATATGTCCTCGGTCGCCACAAGCGAAGCATTGTCTAGCCCAAGCCCTACACTCCTTCTGCTCGTGACCAGTCTTGCCACAGAATTGGCATGTCAGACGTCTCTGTGTCACTACATGGGCTCCTGGCCTCTTGAACTGGGTCATCTGTACTGGCCGAAGTAATGCCTTCTGGGATCCTGAGGGTCGTCTGTCGCATGTAGGAAATTTTCTTATGCTCCGCAAATGGATCTCATATAGTCTTGCCGCCTCAAGCACATCCTAATGTGTGACGAGTTTCTGCGTAGACATCACCGCTCTATACTCCGGATCCAGCCCCATATGGAAGCGTCGAGCTCGGGTGGCATCAGTCGCAACAAGCTCTGGGGCAAACTTACTCAGCAGGGAAAACTCGGCATCATACTCATCCACGGTTCGCCGGCCCTGAGTCAACTGCTCAAAACACTGCCTGAGCTCATCCTTTGCAGTTTCTGGAATGAACTTGAACTCAAAGCACTCCTTGAAGGTCTTCCAAGAGATAGGACCTGCCAAGTGTCGCTCCTGGGCATCCCACCAATCTCGGGCCTGATGTGTCAGCTGCCTCTTTGTCGCATCAACCCAACTCTCCAACATGAATCCAATAGCTGTGAGGTCATCCTCTGTGCGCCGTAACCACTCATCGACCTCTAACGCAGTCTCCTTGCCAAAAAAGTCCTCGGCTTCATTTCCCTGAACTGCTTGAAGCCTGGGGTCTTTTGACCCTGCATCTTGGCAAGCATCTCAGCCTGCTGACCCAGACTCGCCTGGAAACCAAGCAAAATCTTCTCCATCAAAGAGGGCTCAGCGTGCTCCATCTCTGACGAGGATATCCCGTTTCCACTGTCCATTCTGCAGAGAAAAAGGACAGCACAAGTGGAATTAGTACCATATGTGACGGCATTAAAGTGTATTGGATGTATCATCCTTTCGCATATCGCAGTGTGAGCAGACCTGCATGGGCCACCACTGAACCTGTCACGCCACATTCCCACAAATACTTTATAAGACGTCCCAAAGCGGGAAAAAAGGAAGGAGGGAGCCTGACAAGCCGCGGTATCATACAAGGCGTGAAAGGTAAACACACAATATGCAGGCCACTACGAATGCTGGGATCATACATCACAGACATATAAAATAAAGAAGCAATGCATACTGCCATCACAGAGAGTACATATCCACAGAACCACATAACCAAAGAACGCACCACACACCGGCATTAAGTACAAAGTAACTGACTCAGGCACATACATGAGAAGTGCTACAAGCCACCAACATTTATAACAGTTACAAGAGACAACTCACTCACCACTCAACTCCACTCACACTACAAGACATAGCCCAAAAGAGTGGTGTCCCAAACCAAAACCTACCTCTAAGGAATCTCCTGAGGGAGACTCTGCTCTGGAGACCTCTACTCAAGACCTGAAAAGTAAAATAAGCACGTCAAAATGTGCTCAGTAGGAAACTAACTAGGGTAGGACAGATCATTTAGGGTTATGAGTGTAACAGCAATAGGAGTACAAGCAACCAAGGTAAAAAGTACAACACACAAGTGTGCCACAACAACAACAACACATATATGGTTCATTAGTTAGTTGATGTTAGTAATTTTGGAGGCCTGGGTATCACCTAAAGATAAGGGCCTGGACCTCACACCAAATTTGGGGTGAACATAGCACACGATGGGACACGGGCACTGTACGCCGGGCCTATCAGCTCCCCCGTCCCTGGCAGGAGTGAGGCTCTCCACATAGTAACACAACCTCTGTATGTCCCCTCCACTCCCTGTAATGGCGAGTGGGTGTAAGTATCGCATATCACATGTCACTTTTCCCAACTTCTCAGTCCAGCCCCTTAAGGTTAAGTTATACCCAAACTTCCCACATCCCAATACTAGGATGTTCACCCGCCTTAGAGCAGATCGAGACGTCCCAGTTAACGTGTAAGGTGTCATAATGTTCAATGGCTATACACAAGTTCACAAAAGTATTACATGGCACAACATTTTTAATGGCCAATTTCAGAGTTTCTCCAACTTCAAGTTCATTTGGGCATTTTAACGAACATATGGCGTTCGCATGTAAATGAGACATGTCACACCATAAAATTTAGTAACAAATAGCATAACCAATCTTACATACATGCATCAACTTCATTCATGCATTTTGGAGTGAAACATTAGCAATATCACACACTTCCAACTTCACCCAACACCATTCAACATACTGAAATTGCATAAACAGCTAGAAAGACAAGACTTTAAACCCATATCTCTTGTGAATTTAACAAAACTCAAAGAAATAAAGTTGGAGATATAATAGTCCTGGGTTCATCCGTAAAATTTCATGCAGAAATACGCAGTGTATGATTTATAGTGAATTATTTAGTAAAGTGTGTCAAATCTGTTCTTCAGACAGATTTCTGGATCTGTCTTCAAAGCCAATTTTAAGCATGTTGGAGCCAGTATTACAACATATAAGCACACTGATGTACTTTTAGAAAAACTTCTTAAGCTTCCAACAGGACCAAGATCAGCAAAATCCATGAAGTGTGCAGGCCATAGTGCTCATTTTTCTGAACTGTCTACAGCTTGACAGAATTTCAGACATCTTGCAAACAATGAATTTTTACTCCTACTTATTGAACTCAACATATGATAAATTTTATATGAATTTGGGGTAGGACTTCAAGATCTACGGCTACGTATTTTTTTCAGATAGTGATTCCAACTATAGAAATCAAAATTGATGTGTAAACACACCTACAGAATTCTGTTTTTCAAGAGAGGGTGATTTGCTAGGGAATACAATGGAAAGATTGAATCTTTTGGGCAAATACAAACATAATACATGAAATTTAGATCATAAACAAAATAAATAACATCCTAGCATTCTCATATCCCTAAATAAAAATTCTCAAACCATAGTTAGAATCCTACCTCAAGAAATCCTCTTTCTTTCTCTCTTTTCTTTATCCTTCTTCCACCCTTCTTTCTCCTTGAAGTGAGCTAGGGTTTTCTTCAATTTTTTAGAATGGAAATTAGGGTTTTGGAGCTTGAAGAAATGGCAAGGGGAAGGGGGAATTTCGGCCAAGGTTAAGGGGGATGAGGATGAATGAAGAAAAGAAAAGAAAGGAGAAGAAAGTTACGGAAGAATGTAGAAATGAAATAAAAAATTCCTTATTCTAGATTTCTCTTCAAGATAAGCATGCATATGGCAAAGTTACCCTAATACCCTTCCCAAATTACCCTTCAACTTTCAAGTATTTACAAGTTTGCCATTACTTTATGCACACACAACTTGAGTGTGTACGCACATCAGTTTTTGTTAAAAACATCGTTTTGCCCCTGACCTTTCTAAGAATTTACGGGTGTGCCACTAAACCTATCCCTTTTCACACTAGACCCTCACACACTAGCACACTCTTCCAAAATTTACAAATATGACCTCACTTTACACACTCACCTTTACTCTACACACACACTTCCACCCATGTAGCCAAATGACCAAAATGCCCCTACATTCTTCACGAAATTACATGACTGCCACGAGCCACATTCCCGCCATATCACATCTTATCAACTCATTATAATCTCTCTACTCGCGCGTAGAGGACTACCATATCAGTCGCCGTATAGAGCTAAACATGCCATGACAATCTAAGATTGAAGTTGCCTCAGATTCATGGGAGTAAGATATAATGAACTTGGATTATAAATCCTAAATTTCTAGCATTAAAATCATTTCAGTTATGCATATCTTACATGCTTGCTTCAATTGATCTATAGATGCCCTTATGAATATTGACTAACTTGATTGGCATCTATGTAGGGGGAGTAAGTTTTTGTTAAGAACAATTATTTATCTTTTTGTTTATGTTTGTTTGTCATCATCAAAAGGGGGAGAATGTTGAGTATTGGACTTCTCCCTATTTGGTGTTGATGATGAGTAAACATAAATACTTGTGACTAATCCCCTATTTGCAGTTAATCCATTGCCTAAGCATATCATGAAGATCAATTAGCAATGGATGTCACTCAAGGATCAATCAAAACATGAAAAGTGGATTGGATGATCAAAGATGGTGAATGAAGCTCCTAGAAGACTTCAAGCTCATTCTTTGGATAGAAGAGAGGCTATTACAAGATGTAATCTTTTTATTCTCTTCTAGTATGTATCTTAGAAGTAGAACTATGTTGGAGCACACACACATCTTTATTTCTGTCCTAGGAAATCATTAGATCATATTTCCTAAGCCTTCAATTCACATTTCTCAAGCATGTGTATTGTGAGATTTTAACAGGCGACTGGTGAACGTTTTACCGGCTCCTGTCTCCAAACAGTCGCCTGAGATTTGTTCTACATTAGTCTGTTTTGCATATACTTTATCAGTTGGTTTTTGGGCTTTCAGATTTAACTCTGTCCAGGTGACTGCTGTACAAAAGACAATCGCATGTCCATGTTAAAGGCGTTTATGACTTGTTAGTCAGTCGCCTGTCTCTCTCCTGCCCAAAGCTCATTTTCTTCTTCATATGGCTAGATGACTGGTGTTGAATTGATAGTCGCCTGCCCAAGGCACATGCGACTGTGAATGCTTCAACAGTCGCCTGTCGATTCCTTCTCTACAACTCTGTGCTCTGGAAAGTTTCACTTATTAGGGATAGATGACTGATGTTGGTTTCACAGTCGTGCCCATGGCACATGCGCCTATAAGTTCCACATCAGTCACATGTCATGTTTTCCCAAACTTTCTGAGATTTCTCAACTTACTCATGTTTTGGCCAGTCGCATGTAGAAGGGTTTTCAGTCGCATGTTAGGTTTACAGGGGTCTGTCAGTCCTTCATTAGTCCACTGTCCTACGTGGTAAGTTACCGTTTGAATTCTCACCTACTCTCTGAAACGGTGCTGCAGTCGACTGTGGTTTCTTCACCAGTCAACTGTCCAGTGTGTAAATTCAATCCGTTGGCTTTTTCTCCACGGATTTCAAAGGGGTTTTTGGCGATTCTGTTTGAGGGGTTTAGAGAACATATAAAGAGAGCTTCTACTGTTCCATTGAGGAGTTACTCATCTTCTTGATTATCTCTTGAAAAACCCTAGCTTTCATCTTCAAGTTTTTCAAAGCTCTCAAATTCAAAAGCCCTAGATTTCCAATCTCATTCTCTTGCTCTCCAACCTAGAATCAAAGTGATATCCTTTAGGCAATTGGTGGTGACAAGAGAAAGGGCTTTTCTCTCTTCTTAGAAGAGACTTCAACACACAACACACTTGCTCCTTCAAGTTCTACTTCAAGGCATAGGTGATTGTAAGTGTTGCAACTTCATTATTTCAAATTTCGATATTAGTTTTACTCTCGGTTTGTGAGAGTGGGTTGCTTATCCCAAGTTGTGGGAGTCAAGGACATCGATTGTGTTTCAATTTCACTTGTAGGGTTGCTACAAGTGGGTTTAAAGGAAACCTCAAGTTAGGATTCTAACTTGAGTATCCGGAGGCATCCGGGTGGAAGGGACGTATGATTACTGGAAACAAGTCGGAAATTAACTTGGATAATCCGAACCCTTGAAACATACTTTGTGTTAGCATTGTTTCATTTTGGGTTTATTTATAATTCAGCATTTATTATTGGTTAGGAATTTAAATTGGTATAACTATAGTTTAAATTTTATAAACACTATTCAACCCCCCTCTATTGTTTTCTTCATAGCCAGGGTCCTTACATTAATGACCTTTCATATTGCAACAGCAATATGGGTCTTATCCGAACTTCTGGGTCTAATCTTGGTTTGCCATTGCTTATTCCATGTCGAGGTATATCATATCTTCCATTTCTCCTTTTATATCAGGATATAGTTCGTCTTGGACTTTCCCTGTTTTCAGTCTTCCATTTTGTTATTTATAAGAAAGAATGAACAGTAGTCTCTATTAGGATACATATACTAAGGAATGAGCTTGTTTCTATATCTCCACTTTTTGAATTTATGTAGGACTTTTGACAGTCCATTTGAATGCTCGTATATGGTCTTCATGCCATTATTTTCTTGAGTCATTCAATTTTAATGTGAATAGAGAAAGATGCATAATGGGAATAAATATATGGGTACCAATGTCATAAATTATTTATCGCTTATTTATTAAGCCACGACTTCAGGAGTGAGCTTATACTTAAGGCTAGATTCAATAATCTTACCTTATGAAGTGAGATTACTTTAAAAGAGTTAAGCGGTGTTATGGCATACTCCTGGTGTCCATATCGGTCTATATAGACCGTAGATATGTGAGATCTATTTACCGCATAGTGCACATCTTTAAGAAGATGACATAAATAGTTTCGTATAATCCCTTGTATTTTATTTGGTCAGAAGTGTATTGATATTATATTTTGAACTTCAGGTTTAATTATCATATATATATGATTTTTAAAGTTTTTGAAAATTATAATTAATCATGTGCTATATTACATAGTTTATATATGTGAGTATAAATGCATGAATTATTAAATATATCATGCGGATATATAGAGCATTTAAGTAGGCAATTCATTTGAAGTATACAAAACAATTATATACATGAAAATAACATAAGTAATGACATGCAAACAAAGTATTAGATCAATTGTGCATTAATGTTTTGTTATTAAGATGCTTTGATTTATATAACCCATCCCCAAGAATTTCATGGGACTTTAACCCCAAAAAAGAAATATTGGTGGGTTATGTTGTGGAAGCGGAGGCTTCGGCCGCCCGCGGTATGCACCGGGTTAACCGGGTCATGTATAGAAAAAAATTAAAACTAAACGAGACCGAAAAATATATTATCGATATCCCCAAGCAACATGTGCCCCAAAACAATTATGATATCAATCACCTCCCATTTTATTCCCTGAATTTTTTGTAATTTTCCAGAATTTTTCTAGGAATTTTGGGAATATATGAGTGTTTTCTAAATTATATATATATATATATATATATATATATATATATATATATATATATATATATATATATATATATATATACATACATACATTTAAAACATAAATATATAAAAAAATTTATTTTACTGAAAAAATGTAAAAGTTAAGGCCTGTGTGGCTGAGGCCCGTCGGCTGGACGTGGGCTTCAGGCCTGTTAGGTTTTTTTACACATTTTTTCTTTTTTAAATAAAAGCATGTGGCTGTGGTTACTGGCCAACGGTCGGTGACTCGGCTGCTGGACGCGGTCGGTGTCGTGGTTGTGACCGATGGAACCCCCAGTGGGTGGGGGTAACGGTGGAGGGGGCACGGCCTTCAGGGCAGCGGAGCCCCCTGCGGGTAGGGGTAAGGGCCCGTGGGGCGTCGCCTTCGGGGCAACGGAGCCCCTACCAACGGGGGTAATTGTGTGGGGGGCGCCGCCTTCGGGGTAATGGAACCCCCCTGGATTCACAAATCTCTTCCTTTTTCAAAGAAATTTTTTTTCGTATCAGTCTTGCTTGTGATGAAACCACAACTCTTGCGTTAATATGCAACGCGTCCTTTTATCCACTTAGCATCGCAATCGAATATTAGCCACCCAAAAGAAAACTGAGTGGTGATAAACATCATTATGAATGAATATTAACCGTATTCATAAACAATCAATGCCTTTTTTATAAACAGCATTCATAAATGAATGAATACTAAACAGCATTATGAATGAATAATTTGACGCATTAGTGGATTGCCCGTTCAATGAACACAACCTTTTGTTGTTGCGATTTGATTGTAATTGAAAAGTATTTTTGAACCAAAGTAATTAATTAATTAAAGAGGTAAACTTAAGGACAGTTGCACTTTGGAAAGCTATTTTTCATGTAACCATTGCACAAGCCCAAACCTGCAACCAACATGATGAGATGAGTTTCTTCCTCTCAAAAGATGACCGCCTGTTTCATCCAACGAAGAGCACAAAAGTGCCAACTTTTAACAATTGTGATGCTTAAAATTCGTTAATAGCAAAGCTATCTTTTTACCTTTTATGCGTTAATTCCATTGCACATGAATTTCCTCTTTCAAAGAAAAATTGGATTTTTATTATACCAATTTTTATCTTTGTAATCAATGTCTTTTGTCATAAAAATTTGATTTTTATCGTAAAAACATCGATTTTTGATCCATAAAATTGCAGATCTAAACATATTCTTCAGGGAAAATATGTTTAGATCAAGTTTTGATTTCTTACATCTCGATCTATCCTCCAGATCTAGCAACGGTTGAGATGCCTACGGTAGATTTGACGAATCGTTCTTAGTCTGCCAAAATCGTCACAAAATCTCTTCATTAGAGTGTGTTGCACAAATCTAGAAATACCACTAGATCTGTCGTCCTACAAATCTTTTCATCACAATCCACGCATCCACCTCTCTCAAGCCGTTGTGAAAAAAATTCGTCAAAGCTTTGTCGAATCATTTTTTTTCTCTACGAGCATAACTCGAGCTGATAACGTGTTAAGAGTTGAGAAAATCATAGTCTATGGTGAAGGTCATAGCTCTTATATTAATGTAATTTAAACGTTACAAGATGGTAGATACCAAAAGCATTTCACACCAACGGTCTCATTCATAACAATTCAATTTTTGGCCTAATTTTGCCTTTTTCTTATTTTTCAGATGAAGATGGTGATATCCCGGTTCCAACAGATATTTTTGCGGATTTTATGAGCTACAGGATATTTTCAACATTTTCTATGAGATATGTATCTTTATATTAAATGATATGATTTTATAGCCTAATTTTATCTTCTCTTATTTTAAAGTTTAAGACGTCGATCTCCCGGTTCAAATGGAAATTTTTACCGATTTTACTTAGCTCGGAGCTATTGTCTGTATTTTTGGAAGATATGGATTTTTTAGTAAATGATACGATTTTTGGCATAATTTTGTCTTCTCTTATTTTCCAGTAGAATAAGGCGATCTCTTTGTTACAACGGACATTTTTACCAATTTTTCTGAGGTTGGGGCTATTTTCTGCTTTTTCTGAAAGATATGTATCTTTTATTAAATGATATCATTTTGGCATAATTTTGCCATCTCTTATTTTTCAGTTGAAGAGGGCGATTGCGACGAAGATTTTTTGCTGTATTTTCTCTGTTCGAAGTTATTTTCTACATTTTATTGAAGATATGGATCTTTTATTAAATGACATGTTTTTAGCCTAATTTGTCTTCTCTTATTTTTCAGTTGAATATAGCGATCTCCTGGTTCCAATGGACATTTTTGCCGATTTTTTTAGCTCAGTACTATTTTTCAACATTTTCGGGAAGTTATGGATCTTTTATTAAATGATAAGATTTTTTTGGCCTAATTGTTTCTTCTCTTATTTTTTTGTTGAATATGGCAATCTCCTGGTTCCAATGGTCATTTTTGCAGATTAGGGCTATTTTCTAATTTTCTGAACGATATGCATCTTTTTATTAAATGATATGATTCTGACCTAATTTTGTCTTCTTTTATTTTTAAGTTGACGTTGCCGATCTGCCAATTCCCACAGACATTTTTGCATATTATTCTGACTCGGGGCTATTTTCTAAATTTTCTGGAAGATATGCATCTTTTATTAAATGATATGTTTTTGGCCTAATTTTGTCTTCACTTATTTTCAGTTGAAGATGTCGATCTCCGGTTCCAACGGACATTTTTGCATATTTTTCGCAGCTCGTTGCTCTTTTCTACATTTTATGTAAAATATGGATCTTTTTATTAAATGATACTATTTTTATATCATACGTTTGTCTTCTCATATTTTTTCTGTTCAATATGGCGATATACCGGGTCCAACGGACATTTTTACTGATTTTTCCTAGCATGGGGCTATTTTTCTACATTTTATGGAAGATATGGATCATTTTAATAAATGATATTGTTATGAATCAACTACTGAGGGGAGAGCCCTCAGGTTTATATTTATAGCCAAAGGGGAGAATACAAGTGGGCTTATACAGATATGGGCCCAAACACTTGGGTTGGCCCAATAACTCATCCAACCCAGTAAATACCCATTCACAACACTCCCCCTTATCCAGCCATAGGTGTGGACCCTGCTCATGAATGCTTCAGGATTCTGAGCCTGTATGGGTCTCACATGGGGTGGATACTTCAGGATCCTGAGTTGGTGAGATTTGCCTCGTTAAAACCTTTGGCTATGGAAAACCCAGTGGGAAAAACCATAGTTAAGGAAAAAGAGTACAAACTCTGCCAAACTCCCCCTGATCTGTACAAGCTCTCAAGCTTTCAGATCTCTTAGGCGTCTCATTCCAATCCTATGTACAAGTTTTCTAAAGGTAGCAGTAGGAAGGGCTTTAGTGAACAAATCTGCCAAATTATCACATGACTGCACTTGTCTGATGTCGATCTTGCCATCTCTCTGTAGTTCGTGCGTCCAGAAAAACTTTGGTGAAATGTGTTTCGTTCTGTCGCCTTTGATGAAGCCACCTCGTAGCTGAGCTATGCAAGCAGCATTGTCCTCGAACATGGTAGTGGGCTCGAGGTCTCCAGTCTTCAGTCCGGTCGTAGACAAGATGTGGTGGATGACTGAGCGTAGCCATACGCATTCTCTGCTTGCTTCATGGATGGCAATAATCTCCGAGTGATTGGATGAGGTTGCCGTCAAGGTTTGCTTGATGGATCTCCAGGAAATGGCTGTCCCTCCGTAGGTAAACACGTACCCAGTCTGTGATTTTGCTTTGTGGGGATCAGACAAGTACCCTGCATCAGCATAACCTGCAAGTGTAGAGGATGTTCCATTTTTGTAGAAGAGTCCCAAATTTGTAGACCCTTGGAGGTAGCGCAAAAGGTGCTTTACCCCGGTCCAGTGGCGCTGCGTAGGCGCTGCACTGTATCTGGCAAGCAAATTTACTGCGAACGCTATATCGGGACGCGTGCAGTTTGCCAGATATAGTAGTGCTCTGATGGCACTCAGATAGGGAACTTCCGGACCAAGTATATCCTCCCCCTCTTCCAGCGGCCGGAAGGGGTCTTTATGTGCATCCAGGGATCGTACCACCATAGGTGTACTCAATGGATGGCAATGGTCCATATGGAATCTTTGCAACATTTTCTTCGTATATGTGGTTTGGTGTAATAGGATTCCGTCTTTCTGATGTTCAATCTATAAGCCAAGGCAGAATTTAGTTTTGCCTAGGTCTTTCATTTCGAATTCTTTTGTTAGGTTTACAGATATCTCAGTGATCTCTTCGGGAGATCCTATGAGGTTCAGATCGTCTACGTAGACAGCTATTATCACGAATCCTTTTCCCTTTGTTCTTATGAAGATACAAGGGCAGACTTCATTGTTCGTGAATCCTTGTTGAACAAGGAACTCACTGAGTCTATTATACCACATTCTTCCTGATTGTTTGAGACCATACAATGATCTTTGTAGCTTAACAGAATAGACGTCCCGAGGTCTATCTTTCAGTTCAGTAGGCATTGAAAAGCCATCAGGAAGTTTCATGTAGATCTCCTTGTCGAGATTGCCATATAGATACGCAGTCACAACATCCATTAGCTGCATATCTAGGCCTTCCTTTGCTGTTAAGCTTATCAGGAATCTGAACGTGATCGCATCCATGACCGGGGAGTATGTTTCGTCATAGTCTATACCCGGTCTTTGGGAAAATCCCTGTGCTAC
Organism: Scilla litardierei; assembly: GCA_030789695.1. Classification (NCBI taxonomy): domain Eukaryota; kingdom Viridiplantae; phylum Streptophyta; class Magnoliopsida; order Asparagales; family Asparagaceae; genus Scilla; species Scilla litardierei. Next base: position 36,844,612 of record CM061130.1, read on the forward strand.
AAGTCTAGCTTTGTAGCGTGCGATCTCATTATTTTCGTTTCTTTTTCTGACGAATACCCATTTGTATCCCACAGGTTTGACACCGGTAGGTGTCTGGACTATTTGCCCAAAGACTTTTCGTTTCTGAAGCGAGTCCAGCTCGGCTTCTATTGCCTGATTCCACTTTGGCCAATCATCTCTACATTTGCATTCAGCAATGGAGTGTGGTTCATAATCATCATCGCTTCCGGCGACGTGAATGGCAATGTGAAACGCGAAGTCATCGTCGACGACTGTACTCTTTCTGTCCAATACCTCCCCTGTACGTACATAATTTAGTGATATTTCTGTTTCTCCCGGCAGTTCCTCTGTAGTGGATTCCGGGAGGGGAGAGGGTATGGACACGAGCTCGTTTTTCTGTGGGGGTATCGTCCCAAGGTCTCCGGATATTTTTCTTTTTCTTGGATTTTTATCCTTGGAGCCTGGTGGTCTGCCTCTTTTCTGTTAAGGTGCAGCCACTTCTGCTGCAGGTGGATTGCATCCATCCTTCGGGATGTCAATCCTAGCTGGAGTATTCGCAGCAGGGATGTGTGATCTGACAATCTTCTGGTTGTCAGTGAACGAGTCCGGTAATCTATGGACTGTGTCCTGGATGTGTAAGATCTTCCTGATCTCATCATCACATTGTCTTGTTACCGGATCGTAGTGGGTCAAGCTTTTTGTATCCCACGTCAACATTTGCTTTGCACTAGACTTTTCGATGTCTAGGCCCATTTTGGGGAAATACGTCTCATCAAAATTGCAGTCTTCAAGGCGTGCCTTGAAAGCGTCCCCCGTTTGGGGTTCTAGGTATCTTATAATGGAGGGTGAGTCAAACCCTACGTAGATACCTAGGCGACGTTGAGGGCCCATCTTGGTCCTCTGTGGTGGTGCAATGGGGATATAAACTGCGTAGCCGAAGATTCTCAAGTGAGAGATGTTCGGCGGCGTTCCATATGCGAGTTGCATTGGAGATAGACTCTGACCTCCTGAGGGTCTAATTTTTATTAGTGATGCAGCATGCAAAATTGCATGTCCCCATGCATCCACCGGCAACTGGGATTTCATCAACAATGGTCTTGCGATCCATTGGAGTCTTTTAATTAGCGACTCAGCTAACCCATTTTGGGTGTGAACATGTGGCACTGGATGTTCAATTTCTATTCCCGTTACCTGGCAATATTCTTGAAATGACTGAGAGGTAAATTCCCCCGCATTATCCAGACGTATTTTCTTTATTTGGTTGTCTGGGAAATGCGCCCGCAACTTTATTATTTGTGCCAAAAGCTTTGGAAAAGCTAAGTTGTGGGTTGAAAGTAGACACACATACGAGTATTTCGAAGATGCATCAATCAGTACCATAAAGTACCGAAAAGGCCCGCTAGGGGGGTGGATAGGTCCACATATGTCTCCGTGTATTCTTTCAAGGAAGCTAGGAGACTCAATATCCACTTTAAGTGGTGATGGCCTTGTTATTAATTTACCCTTAAAGCAGGGTACGCAAGGGAATTCTCCCTTCTGAAGAATCTTCTGGTTCTTCAGGTTGTGCCCATGGGATTGTGCTAGGATGCGGTGCATCATCACAGATCCAGGGTGGCCAAGTCTATCGTGCTAAAGTAAGAATTTGGCCGATGTCGGACACTTCAGGTGCTCCGTCAGGTTTGCTTCCTCTCTCCGAATTTTTGTATGGTAGAGACCTGATGAGAGGCTCTCAAAACGTTCAAGAATGGTTTTAACTCCATTTTCTTGAGACGTTACATACAGTAATTTATTTTCTTTGACATTTGCTGTTTCCAAGTGGAATCCGTTAAAACGGATATCTTTGAAACTTAGTAAGTTTCTCTTGGAATCCGGAGAGTAAAGTGCATCTTTTATTTTTAGTTCTGTTCCATTGGGGAGCAACAAGGTTGCATTCCCAGAACCTTCAATTATGTCCGATGGCCCTGAAATTGTGTTTACAGGGCTCTTATACGGGATAATGCTATGAAAATAGCATTTGTGCTGAAGGATCGTATGTGTTGACGCGCTGTCTACTAAGCAGTCATGAGAGCATTCCATCTAAAAAAGATGAGTAAACATTTGCATTCAAAAAAGCTAAATTTTATTCAACAGAATTGAAGATACATAAAAGCTCTCATGAAATAAAATGTTCATAAAATAGAAATGCTAAGATAAATGATAACAGGCTAATCAAGCAGATTATCTGACTCGAAGTCTTTTGCTGTAAATTTGACTGCATTATTCGCAGTCACCAGGTTTGATTCAGCATTCTTTTTCTTGCTTTGTTTATAAAGCTCATGGAGATGCACTGGGGTCCTGCACACTCTAGACCAGTGGCCTGTCATGCCACAGCTGTGGCACTGGTCTTCCCAGTCCCTCTTGGGTGGGGGTGCATTGTTTTTCTTGTTATCATTCCTGCGCCAGGTGAACTTGCGCTTCCCTTCATTCTTGCGCTGCTGTGGTGGGCCCTTGGCTCTTTTCTGTTGCCCCCCTTTCTGTGGTCTTTCTTTTCTTTTATTGTCCCTCTTCTTTTTGAAGGAAGAGGTATGGTGAGCTTCTGGTAAGGGGACAGTGCCGGGAGGGCGCATATTGTGAGTGGCGAGAAGAAGCTCTCTGTTTTGCTCGGCCATGAGAAGACATGACAGCAGCTCTGAATACTTGGTGAACTTACGTTCACGGTATTGCTGCATAAGTATCGCATCCTTTTCATGGAAAGACGTATACGTCTTTTCCAGCATGCGATCTTCTGAGACTTTTTCACCACACAACTTCAGGCGTGAGGTGATGCTAAAAAGTGCTGAGTTGTACTCAGCAATGGACTTAAAGTCATGCAGTCTCAGGTTCTCCCACTCATATCTCGCCCTTGGGAGTATAACATCTCTCTGATGTTTATACCTGTCCTCAAGGGCGGTCCATAGCTCAAGTGGATATTCGACCGTAAGGTACTCAGCCTTTAAGGTCTTGTCCACATGGCGGCGAATATAGATGATGGCTTGCGCCTTCTCTATATCGCTAACATTTTCTTTTTCAGTCACAGCAGTGATGAGGGACTTGGCCCGCAGGTGAAACTTAACATCTAGCTGCCAGCTTAGATAGTTTCTGCCTGATGCATCCAGCACTTCAAAGTCAACACTTGCAATTTTAGCCATTTATCTAGCAGAGCACAAACATGCATGAATTAATAATCAACCAGAAAAACATTTTCATGCGGAAGCAGTATTTAATGAAAAGCTAAATGTGTGGATCGGCCAGTCCCACAAGAAAGAGTCCAAGAGTCCACAGTCCAAATTATACAAATTTGCAGCTTAAATTAAAATGAAAATACAACTTTGGAAACCCCGTGGGTCCCATTTAATATCTTCGTCTTCAAGCGTAGCTTCCGACTCCATGGAAGTAGGTCTTCTTTCTTTGACATTTACATAAATTCCTCACTACAATTTCTCTCAAAAATAAAAGAAAAGTGCGGGAAATAAACTGTGGGACTAAACGGCCGATCCAAAAACCACATTTAGCAATTCATGCAAGAATATTGTGCTCATCAACATTTTCATCCACAGACATCACAGGCAGTTTATTCATATGAGGATAAAGCAATATTTAATCACTTAATAATTATTGGACCACTGGGCAACGTCATACACCGTTAGGTTAGGTAACTAACGGCAGAGCGGTCGCAGGATCTTCCTAATTATTAAGTTTTTAAATAAAATGTACAACCACGCAAATAATATCCACATAATTTTGCCAGAGATGTAAAACATTTAAAAGAGATTACGATGCATAGGTTGTAAAGTAAATGGGTTTAATCAATCAAATTGATTAAGAGCCCAAAATTAACATTTTCTTTGTCAGAGGGAAAAGTCTCCCTCGTCATCCCAAAAAGTCCCCCCCCCAAAAAAAAAATCCCCAAAACGCCCTTGTCTGCCCGATATTTGTCCCGTAATTTGCCGTGATATTTCACGAATATTTTGCCTTTGAATCCCCATTTTAAATTAATTTTTAGGCTAATAGGTTGCATTTTGAGGCACATTTATAGCCCTATTCCCTCCCCCCAAAATTTTTTTTGTGATGAAAATCTGTGGGTCTGAAGCCCACAGATCTGCTGTGGGCTTCAGGCCCACAGATCTTGCTTTTTTTTGGGAAATCTGTGGGCCTGAAGCCCACAGATCTGCTGTGGGCTTCGAGCCCACAGATCTGAGAATTTTTTTGTGTTGAATTCTGTGGGCCTGAAGCCCACAGATCTGCTGTGGGCTTCAGGCCCACAGCACTGCCTTTTTTTTTGAATTAGGGTTAGGGTTTACCCCGGGGGGCGCCGCCGGGGGTCCGCCGCCCCCCGCTGCGGGGGGGGGGGGGGGGGGGCTGCGGGGGCCGCCGCCCCCTGCAGAGGGGGGCGTGGCCAGGGGGCCGCCCCCCCCCCCGCAGAGGGGGGCATGGCCAGGGGGCCGCCGCCCCCCGCTGCGGGGGGGAGCGGCGGGGGCCGCCGCCCCCCGCAGAGGGGGGCGTGGCCGAGGGGGGGCGCCGCCCCCCTCTACGGGGGGGACGGCGGGGGCCGCCCCATGCAGAGAGGGGGCGGCCACGGGGGCCGCCGGCCCCCCCTGCAGGGGGGGGGGGAGCGGCGGCGGCCGCCCCCCTGCAGGGGAGGGCGGCGGCAGGGGCCGCCGCCGACCCCCCTGCAGGGGGGTGCGGCGGCTGTCGCCCCCCTCGGGGGGGACGGCGTGGCGGGCGGGGGGGGGGGGGGGGGGGGTGGCGAGGCCGCCGGCGGGTCTAGATTTAGGGTTTGAAAAAAAATCCAAAAAACACTTAAAAAATTTGATTTTGGGAAGAAAAATCCGTCGTTTTCAAGGCGACGATGAATCCCCATGACGATCTTGTGAGATCTAGCGGAGGGGTAATCATACGTATGATTAAAAACTTTGTTTTTAGAGTTTTTACCTCTATATCCGTCCTCCGGATATAGCGACGGTTGCTCGAAGCCCTACACGGATGACGACCCTTGATGGAGGAAGCCTTGCACCGCGCTCGTGGATCTCCCGTCTCGCCTTCGCCTTCGCCTTCGCCTTCGCAACGAACGGAAAATATTTGTGGAAAACAAAAAATTTTAGAGGCTCATGCTGATAACGTGTTATGAATCAACTACTGAGGGGAGAGCCCTCAGGTTTATATTTATAGCCAAAGGGGAGAATACAAGTGGGCTTATACAGATATGGGCCCAAACACTTGGGTTGGCCCAATAACTCATCCAACCCAGTAAATACCCATTCACAACAGATATGATTTTTTGGCCTAGTTTTATCTTCTCTTATTTTTCAGTTGAAGATGGCATTCTCCTGGTTCCAATGGATATTTTGCAGATATTTTTGCAGATATTTTTATCATAGAGGCTATTTTCTACATTTATGCAGTTTTTTATGAGCTCCTGGCTATTTTCTAAATTTTCTTTAAGATATGTATCTTTAAATTAAAATATATGATTTTTATAGCCTAATTTTGTCTTCACTTATTTTTTAGTTGAAGATGGTGATCTCCCGGTTCAAACATATATTTTTGTGCATTTTACTTGGATATCTTTGCGGATTTTATTGACATAGAGGATATTTTCTACATTTATCCAGTTTTTATGAGCTCCTGATTATTTTCTAAATTTTCTGTAAGATATGTATCTTTAAATTAAAAGATATGATTTTTATGGCCTAATTTTGTCTTCTCTTATTTTTCAGTTGAAGATGGTGATCCCCTGTTCAAACAGATATTTTTTGGAGTTTACTTTGCTCAGAGCTATTTTTTGTATTTTCTGGAAGATATAGATCTTTTTATTAAATGATATTATTTTTTGCCTAATTTTGTCTTCTCTTTTTTTCAGTTGAAGATAGCGATCTCTTTGTTCCAACGGACATTTTTGCAGATTTTTCTGACTCGGGGCTTTTTCCTACATTTTCTGGAAGATATGTATCATTTTATTAAATAATATTATTTTGCCTAATTTTCTCTTCTTTATTTTTTACTTGAAGAGGCGATCTCCCTGTTGCAACGAACATTTTTGGGAATTTCTGTGCACATGGCTATTTTCTTTTCTTTAGTGAATATATAGATCTTTTTATTAAATGATATAATTTTAAGCCTAACTTTGTCTTCTCTTATTTTTCAGTTGAACATGTCGATCTCTTGGTTCCAACGGATATTTTTACCGATTTTTCTAAGCTCCGAACTATTTTTCTACATTTTCGAGAAGTTATGGATCTTTTTATTAAATGATAAGATTTTTGGCCTAAATTTGTCTTATCCTATTTTCAGTTGAAGATGGCGATTTCCCGGTTCATTGAACATTTTTGCAGATTATTTGACCACAGGACTATTTTCTAAATTTTCTTGAAGATATGGAAATTTTTATTAAATGATATGATTTTTTGGCCTAATTATGTCTTCTCTTTTTTTTCAGTTGAAAATGGCGATCTCCCGGTCCAATAGAAATTTTTGCAGATTTTTCGAAGCTCGATGCTATTTTCTACATTTTATGGAAGATATGGATTTTTTTAAATGATCTGATTTTTATATCCTATGTTTTTCTTCTCTTATTTTTAAGTTGAATATTGAGATCTACCGGTTCCAACGGACATTTTTGCTTATTTTTGTTAGCTTGGGGCTATTTTTCTTTATTTTATGGATATATGGATCATTTTATTAAATGATATGATTTTTTGGCCTAATGTTGTTTCCTTTTATTTTTCAGTTGAAGATGGCGTTCTCACGGTTCCAATAGAGATTTTTGCGGAATTTTTTACCTAGAGACTGTTTTCAACATTTTCTGGAAGATATGGATCTTTTTATTAAATAATATAATTTTTTGACCTAATTTTGTCTTCTTATATTTTTCAGATGAAGATGGCGATCTCACGGGTCCAACAAACATTTTTGCGATTGTTCTGAGCTCCGGGCTGTTTTCTACATTTTCTGTAAGATATGAATCTTTAGATTAAATGATATACATTTTTATCCTAATTTGTCTCCTGTTATTTTTCAGTTGAAGATGGCGATCTCCCGGTTCAACTGACATTTTTGCAGATTTTTCTGAGCTCGGGGCTATTTTCTACATTCTATTGAAGATATGGCTCTTTTAATTAAATGATATGATTTTTGTAGCCTAATTTTGTCTTCTTTTATTTCTTTTTTCAATTGAAGATAGCGATTTTCCGCTTCCAATGGACATTTTTACGGATTTATCTGAGCTCGGAACTATTTTTCTACATTTTCGGGAAGTTATGGATCTTTTTATTAAATGATATGTCTTTTGATCTAATTTTTTCTTCTCTTAATTTTCAGTTGAAGATACTGATCTCTTGGTTCCAACAGAAATTTTTGCAGATTATTCTGACCTCGGGTCTATTATATAAATTTTCTCGAAGATATGGATCTATTTGTTAAATGATATGATTTTGGCCTAATTTTGTCTTCTCTTATTTTTGAGTTGAAGATGCTGATCTCTCGGTTCCAACGGACATTTTTGCAGATTTTTATGAGCTCAATGATATTTTCTATATTTTATGGAAGATATGAATTTTTGTAAATGATATGATTTTTATATCATATGTTTGTCTTCTCTTATTTTTTTCAGTTAAAGATGGTGATCTACCGATTTCAACGGACATTTTTGTTGATTTTTCTTAACTTGTGGCTATTTTTCTATATTTTCTGGAAAAAATGAATCTTTTCATTAAATGATATGATTTTTTGGTATAATTTTGTCTTTTCTTATATTACTGTTGAAGATGGCGTTCTCTCGGTTCCAACGGAGATTTTTGCAGAATGTTTTACCTAGAGGCTAATTTTCTACATTTTCTAAAACTTATGGATCTTTTTATTAAATAATATAATTTTTTTGGCCTAATTTTGTCTTCTCATATTTTTCAGATGAAGATGGCGATCTCACGGGTCCAATAGACATTTTTGCAGATTGTTCTGAGATCCAGGTTGTTTTCTATATTATCTGTAAGATATGAATCTTTAGATTAAATGATATGATTTTTAGCCTAATTTGTCTCCTCTTATTTTTTTAGTTGAAGATGGTGATCTCTCGGTTCCAAAAGATATTTTTGCGAATTTTTCTGAGCTCGGAGCTATTTTCTACATTTAATTGAAGATATGGCTCTTTTAATTAAATGATATGATTTTTGTAGCCCAATTTTGTCTTCTCTTATTTTTTTCCAATTGAAGATGGCGATCGTCCACTTCCCACAGACATTTTTTGCGGATTTTTCTAAGCTTGGGACTATTTTTCTACATTTTCGGGAAGTTATGGATCTTTTTATTAAATGATATGATTTTGACATAATTTTGTCTTCTCTTATTTTTTCTGTTGAAAATACTGATCTCCTGGTTCCAACAAACATTTTTACGGATTATTCTGACCTCGGGTCTATTTTCTTAATTTTCTAGAAGGTATGGATCTATTTGTTAAATGAAATGATTTTTGGCCTAATTTTGTCTTCACTTATATTTAGTTGAAGATTGCGATCTCTCAGTTAGAACGGACATTTTTGCAGATTTGTATAAGCTCGGTGATATTCTCTACATTTTATGCTTCGTCTGAATATTTTTTTAAATGATATGATTTTTATCTTATGTTTGTCTTCTTTTATTTTTTTTCAGCTGAAGATTTGAAGACGGCGATCTACCATTTCCAACAGACATTTGTTCAGATTTTTCAGAGCTACGTGCTTTTGTAAGATATTGATTTTATATTAAATGATATGATTTTTATAGCCTAATTTTGTCATCTTTTATTTTTTTTAGTTGAAGATGGCGATTTTCCTTTCCAACGGATATTTTTACGGATTGTTTTGAGCTCGGGGCTATTTTTCTACATTTTTGGTAATTATGGATCTTTTTATTAAATAAAATGATTTTTAGGCCTAGTTTTGTCTTCTAGTATCTTTTCGTTGAAGATGGCAATCGGCCTGTTCCAATTGATTTTTTTGTGGATTTTTCTGAGCTCTGGGCTATTTTCTAAATTTTCTGTAAGAAATGAATTTTTATATTAAATGATCTGATTTTTATAGCATAACTTGTCTTCTCTGATTTTTCAGTTGAAAATGGCGATCTCCCGGTTCCAACGGCCAATGTTGCGGATTTTTCTAAGCTCGAAACTAATTTCTACAGTTTATTGAAGATATGTATCTTTCTATTAAATGATATGATTTTTGTAACCTAAGTTTGTCTTCTCTTATTTTTCTGTTGAATCTGACAATCTCTCGATTCCAACGGACACTTTTGCGGATTTTTCTGAGCTTGACACTATTTTTCTACATTTTCTGCATGATATGAATCATTATATTAAATGATATGATTTTTTGGCCTAATTTTACCTTCGCTTATTTTTAAGTTGATAATGGCGATCTTCCGGTTCTAACGGACATTTTTGCAGATTATTCTGACTTCAATGATATTTTCTAATTTTTCTGGAAGATATTGATCTTCTTATTAAATGATATGATTTTTGGACTAATTTTGTCTTCTCTTATTTTTTCAGTTGAAGATGGCAATCTTACGATTCTAACGGACATTTTTGTAGAAAAAAGCTTGGCTCTACTTTCTATATTTTATGGAAGATGTGTATCTTTTTATTAAATGATATAATTTTTATATCCTACATTTGTCTTCTCTTATTTTTTTCAGTTAGAGATTGCGATCTACCGGTTCCAACGGACATTTTTGCAGATGTTTCTTAGATTGTGGCATTTTTCAAGATTTTCTGGAAGATATGGATCTTTTTATTAAATAATATGATTTTTGGCCTCATTTTGTCTTCTCTTTTTTGGTAGAAGATGACGACCTCTCGGTTCAAGCGGACATTTGTACGGATTTTCTGAGCTGTGGGCTATTATTTACATTTTATGTAAGATATGGATTTTTATATTAATTGATATGATTTTTATAGCCTAATTTTATCTTCTGTTATTTTTCAATTGAAGATGGCGATCTCACGTGTCCGATGGACATTTTTGCAGATTTTTAAGAACTCGAGGCTATTTTTATACATTTTCGGGAAGGTTTGAATCTTTTTATTTAATGATATGATTTTTTGGCCTAATTTTGTCTTCTCTTATTTTTTTTCCATTGAATATGGCGATCTCCAGATTCCAACGGACATATTTAGGGATTTTTTTGAGCTCCAGGTAATTTTCTAATTTTTACGTAAGATATGAATTTTTATATTAAATGATATGATTTTTAAGCCTAATTGTGTCTTCTCTTATTTTTTTCAGTTGAAGATGGCAATCTCCCGGTTCCAACGGACATTTTTGCGGATTTTTCTGATCTCGTAGCTATTTTATAAATTCTCTATAAGACCTAGATCTATTTATTAAAGGATATGATTTTTAGCCTAATTGTGTCATCTCTTATTTTTAGGGTGATCTCCCGGTTCCAACGGACATTTTTGCAGATATTTCTGAGCTCTGAGCTATTTTCTACAATTTCTGTATGATATGAATTTTAATATTAAATGATATGATTTTTATAAACTAATTTTATCTTCTCTTATTTTTCAGTTGAAAATGGCAATCTCCCGATTCCAATGTATATTGTTGCAGATTTTTCTGAGATCGGTGTTATTTTCCCTAAATTTTCGAGAAGTTATGGATCTTTTTATTAAATGATATGATTTTTGGTCTAATTTTGCTTTCTCTTATTTTTAAGTTGAAGATGGCGATCTCCCAGTTCTAACAGACATTTTTGCGGATTATTTTGACCTTGGGGCTATTTTCTAAATTTTCTGAAAGATATGGATCTTTTAATATATTATATGATTTTTGGCCTAAGTTTGTCTTCTCTTTTTTCAATTGAAGATGGCGATCTCCCAGTTCCAATGGACACTTTGTGGATTTTTTTGAGCTCGGTGCTATTTTCTACATTGTTATAAGTGATATATTTTAATAGCCTATGTTTGTCTTCCCTTATTTTTTTAAATTGAAGATGGCGATCTTCCAGTTCCAATGGACATTTTGTAGATTTTTCTTAGCTTGAGTCTCCTTTTCTACATTTTCTGAAAGATACAGAGCTTTTTATGCAATAAAATGATTTTTGGCCTAATTTTGTCTTCTCTATTTTTCAGTTGAAGATGACGTTCTCCCGGTTCCAACAAACATTTTTGCGAAATTTTTCGAGCTCGGTATATTTTGTACATTTTCTGTAAGATCTGAATCTTTATATTAAATGATATTATTTTTGTAGCCTAATTTTGTCTTCTTTTATTTTTCAGTTGAAAATGGCGATCTCCCGGTTCAAACGGACATTTTTGCGGATTTTCTAAGCATGAGGCTATTTTTCTACTTTTTTGGAAAGTAATGTATTTTTTATTAAATGATTTGATTTTTTGACCTAATTTTGTCTTCTCTTATTTTTTTAGTTGAAGATGGTGATCTGCCTGTTCCAATAGAAATTTTTGCGGATTTATCTGACCTTGGGGATATTTAATAAATTTTCTGGAAGATATTGATCTTCTTATTAAATGATATGATATTTGACCTAATTTTGTCTTCTCTTATTTTTCAGTTGATGCTATCGATCTCCATGTTCCAACAGACATTATTGCTGATTTTTTTGAGTTCGGTGCAATTGTGGAAGATATGTATCTTTTTATTTACCGATATGATTTTTATAGCCTATGTTGTAATGCCCTACAAGCTACTGCACAAGTACTAGAGGGGGGTGAATAGTACTTTAAAAATAACAAGGAGTATAATTCCTAATTATAATGCAAACAACTACCAAATCAATTTGCGGAAGCTTAAATTGAATGACAACACAAAATTAACAACGCTAACAAGAGATGTTACTGGGTTCGGATCCACCCAAGTCTCCCCGACTTGTTTCCGGTGATCCTACGTCCCAACCACCCGGATCCCCTCCGGATACTTGAGTTAGAAACCCTAACTCAAGATTTCCACTATGAAATACTTGTGAAAAACCTCCACAAGTCAAATCATACAAAATGTAACTTGTGACTCCCACAACCCGGGATCACAACCACACTCTCACAACCGAGAGTGAATCTTACAAATCAAATATGAAATGAAATAAGAAAACTTCTTACCGAACAAAATACCTATGCCTTGAGTATTGCTTACGAATTAGGGCAAGGATGATTTTGAGGAAGAAGTGGCACCAAACCCTAGCTCCAAGATGTAGAACAGCGATGGAGAGCTTTGGGGATGTTGGTGACCTAGAATCAAGCACTTGGCTTGGAAGGCTTCACACTCAATGAATCTCTCTTTGGAAGTAAGAGTTAGGAGAGATTAATGAATGGAGGGAATGAGCTTTGAATGAGCTTGGATTGATTTCTCTTGAACTCTAAACTTGCATAAATATCAGCCTTGGCAGCAATGAATGCAGCCCAACAAGTATTTATGGGAATGAAGAGAGAGAGAGAGAAAAACGTTTCAATTAGGGCTCCAACGGCTCTTTTCTGAACCCAACTAGTCAGTCAAAGAACAATCACCGACCGACTAGTTCATCAACTAGTCGGTCGGTCAATTAACGTAAACCGACTAATGGGTGAACAGAGAAAAGATCAAAGCACAGACACATGGAACTAGTAGGTCTAAGAAGAGTCACTGACCGACTAGTTTCACAACTAGTCGGTCGGTTACTCAACGTGGACCGACTAACAGATAAAACTGAAGTCTGAGAAGAAATAGACTTAGTCGGTCCAAGAACAAATGTTGACCGACTAATTCACCAACTAGTCGGTCAGTAAATGAACATAGACCGACTAACAATAAACAGTAAGTATGGTGAAAAATTTGGCATGTACAGTAAACAAAACTAGTCGGTCTAAGAAGAAAAGTTGATCGACTAGTTCATCAACTAGTCGGTCGATCAATGAGCACAGACCGACTAATGATAAACAGTAGCTCAAGCTCAAATGTGCATGAAAAGGGAAAGCTCAACTAGTCGGTCACAGAAGCATCACTGACCGACTAGTTCACAAACTAATCGGTCGGTGAGTCAACTTAGACCGACTAACTGTAAACAGTAAAGAGCTATGATTTAACTGAGAAGAACTAGTCGGTCCAAGAAGCTTGGCCGACCGACTAGATCACCATCTAGTCGGTCAGTTCTTCTTCTTGAACCAACTAACATGCACAAGAAGTCCCGAATCGAAGCGCGAAGCTCCGGGAAGAATTGTATGGACTTCTACTAAGATCCTAGAGCTAAGATATGAGCGTTATGAAGATTTAAAACGTAAGACCTACTCAAGGCTTAACATTCTACGAAAGAAGCTTAAAGACTATAAATTAAACTTGACGATACCGTCTACAAAAGCTTCAATCGAATCTTCATGACTTCTAAATAGGTCCATAAGCTTCAACGAAGCTTTAGGCATACGATCACGTGCTTTGAGAAGTCTTGAGACGTCGTAATTGTTATTCATGTGAATTTGGCGACGATCTCCATAACTGCGCTCACAAAGTGTTAGTTCATATTATATTTATGTTTGTTCATCATCCAAAACCAAATCCGGGGAGTCCAATATCCAACATTCTCCCCCTTTTTGGTGATGACAAACCATCATAAATAATAATCAAAAATAATAATTCAAATGAAATTTACTTACTCCCCCTGCATTGATGACACGTTAATTCCAATTTAAACAAAAATAATACGCATCAAGCAGACGAGTGAAGTATATTAAATGAGAATCGATTGTTGAATTATTGAAATACCAAATGTAGGTTATTGAAATATCGGATTTGAAAATCCATTTATATATCTTAACTCCCCCTGAATCTAACACAACAATTTAGATTCTTGGAGAAATGCTTTAAATTTTCATTTGGCACATCGTTATTATTATATCTCTCCCCCTTTGGCATAAGCAAAAAGAGCGGGAGGATAACAACGACAACAATGGCCTCAAATTAAAAGCACGAGAGTCGAAGAATACGACGACGGCTCTACTGACACCAAATAGAAAAATACGAGTAGAATCAAGGCGTGTCAATGAAACCAAAGTCGGAAAATCGTAAAACGAGATCATCAAAACTCAAATCTTTTTAACGGATTGAGTTATGGAATATACTCTCCAATATCAACATTTCTTGGTTAATTTAGTGCATGGAAAACAATTCTATGTTTCCATAGAAGAAATTTCTATTAAACCAAGTTAATATCGTCGAGCGACGAATTCACACATCAGAGACATTAAAAATTAGAATTTGCACAATATAATGAAATGTCAACAGCGACGCATATATATATATATATATATATATGAAATGAAGCAAAGTACATCACCGACATACAACAAAAATACATCATCATATGACAAAATATCGGAGTGTCAACAAAAATACATCATCACATATATCAAAATGACATCAAAAAGATCCAAAAGACACAGCCACCCACACTATCCTACCCAACATCTCTCTCAACATGATATATCATCCAATGAGTATCAGGAGAGGCCTCGGAGAAACTCAAGAGGCAGCGGGAGGACCGGAAGCAACTGCAGGCTCAGCAGGAGCAGAAGAGGTGACTGGATCAGCAGAGACGTCCAGAAGATCAGCAGGAGGAACGGCTGAAGTGGCAACCTCTGAAGCAGCAACCGTAGTGGCCTCGGGAGCACCAGTCGGAGTATCCACCACAGGAGTAGCGGCAACAGGTGTGCTCTCGGGGGCACCAGCAGAAGAAGCAGCAACAGCATCACCGGAAGTGGAAGCACCAGCACCAGTGCCCTCGGGGGCACGAGTCGAAGCACGACAAAGCTCCTCAACGTCCTCCTCAGCCATGTCAGCTAACTCCTCATCCTCAGAAACTGATGGAGGAACATCAACACCCAGCAGACGAGCCATACGGCAGACTACCTCCTCGGTACGAGCCAAGCGAGACTCGTGACGACGAAGCAACCGTACGACCTCATCCAGGGTGGCAGAGGGAGCAGTAGAGGCACTGGCAGAGGCAGGGGCAGACGCTGAAGGTGTCGTCCTCTGAACGTGACGAAGAGCCGCAAGAGATTTCTTGACGGCCGTCGCATTCAGGGGAGGACCAAGGGGACGCTCATCGTCACGAGGCAACGTGACACGAAAATGACGAAAGACGAGGGTCAACATGCTAGGAAATGGGATATGAGCCGATTTATTGGACTTTCGAATACACTCAAAAGATTCAATCTTATCGAGTATAATTCGAGCCCAAATAATCGAGCTCCCCATGAAGATCGCATAGATAAGCTTCAAAAATGGCTGGGATGGTAAAGATGAGGAGCCGTACTTGGGAAGCAAGCACGACTTCAGAATCAGATTGAGGACCCACGCATTAGGCTTGAATGATTTAGATGGCACGCCAATCATGGCAGGAGGGATCTGATGGAAAATCTCTGAAAGGATGGTCTGATCAAGAGAAGAAATGTCATCTACCGAGATATCAGAGGGAAGAAGGCCAGACGAAGAGATACCCAAAATCTCTCCTAAGATTTCCGCAGTGAGGACTATAGGAGTCCCCAAAACGGTCGTCTCAACAGAGTGGGTCTGATCGTACTGACCCCGGATCCTATTCGCATAGAAAAGCTTAACTAATCTAGGGTAGGGGTGAGGATTCGCCTTCGGGTCATATCGAAGGTAATCGAGAAGACCCGACGACGACAGAAGATCAGCTAACCCTATAAAGTCGCTAAACTGGACGAAATGCTCCAGAAGCAGCGGGCAATGTTCGATACGATTATACGCCACGAGACACAAAGTGTCATCGTGACATAAGGAAATATCGACACCGCCCACCGGCATCGGACCCTTTCCCTTAGGCTTACGGGTAGACGTACGAGGGTGGGTGCTAGACTCGGGATGAGTAGGAGGAGTGGGTTCCCTATGAGTCTAGGTCTCGGGGTTATACTCCGTATCGGAATCGGTAGGAGTATGGAACGTAGAGGCAGAGGCAAGAATTTTGGCCTTAGGCTTAGGCTTGGGTTTGGGTTGACCTCTAGGTTTAGCGGTCGTCGTCCTCTTCTTCTTGAGAGGAGGCGAAGACGACGAAGGAAGGGTGGTCTTGGCTCTACGCTTCGGAGGGGTTGGAAGCTCGGGATCCGAAGGGTTTTGCTCTACGGTCATCGGCGAGGGGCTAGACGGAGTGATCGGGATACGTGTTCGAGCCATAATCTCGGCACAACACGACACACGAGATTGGAAAGAAGAGATCCTAGCCGAAATTAGAAAACCCTAATCGAAACCCTAGGAAATGAAATCAACTGGAAAACCTAACCCTAGAGCTGAAACCGATCCCTAGAAAGGAGAGGGAGGAAGAGAGGATACCCTAGGTCGGAGATCGGTGGACGGCGACGGCTGGAATGGTCGGAAAGTGGCCGGAAGACGAAGGGTCTCGAGGGAGGTCGGGGTTTTGAGCGGAGAGAGAATAGATTTCGATCGATTAGAATGAAAATCGATCGACTAAACTGAGTTTAAGTCGGTCGATTTCGCAAATGACCAAACAGACTCTGGCACAACTAGTCGGTCACAGTTCAAGCACTGACCGACTAGATCATGATCTAGTCGGTCGGTCAATGAGCTTGAACCGACTAGTTACAAACAGTGGCTGAATCCAAGATTAACTGACAAGAATTAGTCGGTCTGTGTTCATTTACTGACCGACTAGATCTCAATCTAGTCGGTCGGTCACTGAACATGAACCGACTAAAGAGTTTAAGATGGAAAGGAAACTCAATAAGCTTGAGTTAGTCGGTCTAAGTGCTTCTACTAACCGACTAGATGGACATCTAGTCGGTTGGTGGTTGAACTGATACCGACTAATAGAGTCCAAAAAATGATAATCAAGTTCTCTCCTCAAATCACTTGGACGATATATCTCAAAACTCTCAATAATCATCTAAACTACCCCATTAAACATCGAAAACTTAAAATTTGACGATTACGCACAAATCGAACGAAAAATCAAAAATATCACATAAATTCCCGAAAAATCCAATAATTCTAGCATGGATGAGATATTGCCAAATATAATAGCATGCAAAATTATTGAATGAAACATGAATCCTATATCTCGGATTCACCCATAATCCCCAATTCTCGACGTAACCGCACAAAGGAGTCCTCCTTTAGGGGTTTCGTGAAAATATCGGCGATTTGCTTTTGGGTTTCAACGTACATTAAAATGATGTCCTTTTTAGCAACATGATCATCTAAAAAATGGTGTCGGACATCTATGTGTTTCGAACGGGAATGGTGTACCGGGTTCTTGGAAAGACATATTGCACTTTGGTTGTCAACCATGATAGGGCAAGTATCACAATTAATACCAAAGTCTTTAAGTGTGTGTCTCATCCAAAGAACTTGAGCACACGCGGAACCGGCGGCAATATATTCCACCTCGGTGGTTGAAAGAAATACGGAATTTTGCTTCTTGGAAAACCAAGAGACAAGGGAATTTCCTATAAAATGGCAAGTGCCACTAGTACTTTTCCTGTCGGATTTGCATCCCGCATAATCGGCATCACTATATGAGATTAACTCATATGTGCTAGATTTCGGATAAAGTAATCCAAAATCTAAAGTGTAACTTAGATAGCGAAAAATACGCTTTACCGCTACTAAGTGAGATTCCTTAGGTTGAGATTGATAACGAGCACATACGCATACGACGAACATAATATCGGGCCTACTTGCGGTAAGATAAAGTAAACTACCTATCATACCTCGATATAGACGAATGTCTACATCCTTAACGCCCGTATCTTTATCGAGATGCGTTGTCGTGCTCATTGGAGTCTTTTTCCCGGAAGCACTCTCCATTCCAAATCGCTTTAGCAACTCCACCGTATACTTCGTTTGGTGGATGAAGATTGCATCGTCCATTTGGCGAATTTGAAGACCTAAGAAATACTTGAGCTCACCCATGTGGCTCATCTCAAATTGTTCCTTCATAACATTCGAAAACTCTTCGCAAAGAGCAAAGTTAGTAGCACCGAAAATGATATCATCAACATATATTTGAACTAAAATTATATCATTATTCGCATGCTTAACAAAAAGTGTAGAATCGGCTTCTCCCATTTTAAAATTTAAATCCAAAAGAAAATTCTTTAGGCGATCATACCAAGCTCGAGGAGCTTGTCTTAAGCCGTAAAGCGCTTTCTTTAGTTTAAAAACATGATTTGGAAATTTTTCATTTATGAAGCCCGGAGGTTGAGAAACGTAAACTTCCTCAACGACATCTCCGTTTAAAAATGCACTTTTAACATCCATTTGAAATAATTTAAAATCCTTATGGCATGCAAAAGACAATAATAATCTAATTGATTCTAATCTAGCTACCGGAGCGAAGGATTCTTCGAAATCAATACCTTCCTCTTGTCGATAGCCTTGAGCAACTAACCGAGCTTTGTTCCGGACGACGACTTGGTTTTCGTCGGTTTTGTTCTTGAAGATCCACTTTGTCCCTATGACGGTGTGGTTCTTCGATGGCAATGGAACAAGCTCCCAAACTTCATTTCTCTCGAATTGAATGAGCTCCTCCTCCATGGCTAAGATCCAAGCGCTATCTTCGCATGCTTCATTAATATTCTTTGGCTCTATCGAGGAGGCAAAGGCACAATGAGCGAAGTAGTTCACTTGCGATCTCGTCTTGACACTATCATGGATATTGCCAATGACTTGCTCATGAGGATGGTCACGAACGGTATGAAGCCGTTTGGGAATACCTTGATCACTAGGAACATTCTCAACAACTTCATTAGTTGGGTTAGTCTCAATAGAATCAATAGAATCATTAGACTTAGAATTATCAAGTGAATCACATAAAACATCCATAGAATCATTTTCATTTGAAATTCTAGTTGGAACAAATCCTTCATTAAATGATACATGAAGCGACTCCTCGATCGTTGAGGTTCGTTTGTTGAATATCCGGTAGGCTTTGCTACGCAAAGAATATCCAACAAAAATCCCCTCATCGGATCTTGGATCGAATTTGTCCAAACTACCATACGTGTTCTTAATAAAACATTTCGAACCAAAAACACGAAAATGTTTAACTTGAGGCAACCTACCAAACAACAATTCATAACAAGTTTGTTTAGTGCCGGGCCTCAAAAGTATTCTATTAAACACATAGCAAGCGGTGTGTACCGCTTCCGCCCAAAATTGATGGCCAAGTTGGCTATCATCAAGCATAGTGCGAGCACACTCCACTAGCGTCCTATTCTTTCTCTCAACTACACCATTTTGAGGAGGTGCACGAGGGAAAGAGAAGGTGTGAGTAATACCAACTTCATCACAAAATGTCTCAAAAGACTCATTCTCAAATTCACCTCCATGATCACTACGAATAGTGACAATGGTGGTTCCTAAGAGATTTTGTACTTTCTTAACAAAAATTGTGAAGTTTTCAAAAGCTTCATTTTTATTACATAATGAAAATACCCATGTAAATCTCGAATAGTCATCTACGATGACAAGTCCATATCTAGCATTTCCTAATGAAGCAACTCTAGTTGGACCAAATAAATCTAGATGTAATAGCTCTAGTGGCCGTTTAGTAGAAATGCTTTTCTTAGGTTTAAATGAAGATTTAGGAAGCTTGCCATGTTGACAACAATCACAAAAACTTTTCTTTTCAAAAACAAGCTTCGGAAAACCTTTAATGGAATTTAATTTTGAAAGCTTATAAAGTGTTCCAAAGTTCACATGTCCAAAGCGTCGATGCCATAAGTGTTGTTCACTTGTGTTGGCAACGAGGCATTGTTCATATGACTTAGGAAGATCCAAAATATAAATGTCTTTATGACGAGTTTCGGAAAATAATAATTTATCATTATCTTTTCTTAAAATATGACACAATCCTTTCGCAAAGCTAACTTTGTAACCTTTGTCACAAAGTTGGCTTATTGAAATAAGATTGTGATTTAAACCACTAACAAGATAAACATCACTAATTAGGGGTTTAGAAGGGTTACCCACTTTACCAACACCTATGATGGTTCCGCTCTCGTTGCCTCCAAATACGACGCGGTTTCCATTTGCTATGGGAATCACTCCGGAGAGCAAACTAGCGTCACCCGTCATGTGTTTTGAACACCCGCTATCGAGTATCCAATTTCCCTTGGAGCTAAATTTAAATTTGTTGCTCCTTTCCTTTTTCTTTTCCTTGAGTACCTAAAGATAGAGAATTTCATATCATGGTACCCAAGGTCATTGGGTCCAAAAGATTAGACCTTTGGAAGCCAAGTCCAATTGGACTTAGACTTCCCCACATAATTTCTACTATGCACAACATCCGAAAAATAAGCATTCATATACATTTGTTTTTCGTCCATGCTTGTGTCCTTTGGGCTCCAAATTGTGAAAATCTTGGGAGCCTTCATCCTATTGGGTGCATGCATTCGACGTTGATTTCTATGTGATGCATGTTGTGGATAGGCATACTGAACATGATGGAATGGTGCACGATGAGAATTATTCATATGATGTTGTGGGTGAACATATGCATGTGAGGGAACACGTGCATGAGGGTGTCTCACATTGTGTGCACGTGCCCGAGAATGTGTTGCATAGAAATCATCATATGTGTGAGCCGGTGGAGTAGGACGTGTGTTCCTACGTGGCATGGTATTGGTGTACATATAAGCATGCCCCTTCTTTGGAGGTCCACTCAAAGTGGGTTTCTTTCCAAAAGAAGGCGTGGACGAGGTGGAAGCACCATTGGTAGATGAACACCAATAGAGTGTTTGCTACCACTCGTAGAGTCACCGGAAGTTGGCCTAACAAAAGTAGTGGCCAATTTGGATGGACATCCCATCGTATACCCCAAACCAATGTGGTGATTGGCCGGGAGTAAGTCACTTAGGATTTTATCCAAATGGTCCTTACCCTTATTGAATCTATTGATTCGGCCTAATGTGTTCTCATATTTCTCTTTGAGAGAACGCATAGAAGTATCTAGAGTAGATACTTGCGATGTGAGCACATAAACACGAGATTTAAGATTCTCGTTCTCAATACTCAAAGTCGAGTTTTGAGAAGTTAAATCCGCTATCCTATGTTCTTCCGGATCATCTATGCTAACATGTTCAAGTTTAGATTTGAGATCAATAATCTCATTTCTCAACTCTTCAACAACGGTGTCGTTGTTGGTGATGATAGTCTTAGGCGAGGTTTGAATGCTAGCTAGGTCATCTTTTACCTTAGTATATCTATTTACTAATTTAGTGTATTTTGACCATAATTGAGAATTAGCATTCCTAAGTTCATCCATAGTTACCTCATCGTTGCCTTCGTCATCACTATCATCGGAAGAGGAGGATCCTTGATCACGCCTCTCTCTTGCCATGAAGCACATGTGCGCTTGCTCCACGTGCTCATCGTCCGACTCTCCGCTTGAAGAATCATCAGAGTCGGTGAAGGTAGCTCCGACAAGTCCTTTCTTGTACCCCTTTTTGTATTTCTTGGACTTATCGAATTTTGGCGCCTTCCACTTCTCCTTGTGCTTATTGAGGGGACACTCCGCTTTCATGTGTCCCGGCTTATTACACTTGAAACACAAAGGAGAGGAAGAGGCGTTAGTAGAACCAAATTTAGCTTTGTTCTTGAAGTTACCTTTTCGGAAGAAACGGTTGAACTTCTTGGCCATGAGTGCCATGGACTCCAAGTCCAATTCGTTTTCCGATTCTTCATCATCGGAAGATGTGGATGAAGCCGCCTTGAATGCAATCGCCTTTTTCTTAGGCGCATCTAGGTTCAAATATGACTTCAACTTTTCTTGTAGCTTCACCTTGCTATCTTTCCGTACCTCGTATGACATCAAAGTACCCATTAGTTGAACTACGGTATATTTGTTCATGTCATTACCTTCCTCGATGGCGAAGGTACGTTTTTCCCAAGAAGAGGGAAGTCCTTCAATAAGCTTTAAGCACGTCTCCTTTTGAGTGTAGATCTTGCCGAGGGCCTCTAACTCGTTTATTATGTCAACGAAGCGAGCGTAATATTCTTTCATCTTCTCGCCCTGTTGCATATGAAACATTTCGTAATCTTTGGTTACGACTACGAGTTTAGAGTCTCTTACCCTACTCGTCCCTTCATGTAGAATGAGGAGGGAGTTCCAAATTTGATATGCACTCTTACATGTGCATATCTTATTGAAATCCTCGGGCTCCAATGCGCATTGCAAGGCGTTCATTGCCTTGGCATTGCTTACCTCCGCGGCGACCTCCGCGGTAGTCCATTTCTCAAAATCTTCTTCTTTGGGCTCGATGTACTCCTTCATTGTAGTCCTCCATAAAGATGCACTTCGGAGGAAGGTTTCCATCCGACATTTCCAGTACCCGTAGTTGGTACCGTTGAAGAATGGAGGCCTTGTAGAGGAATGTCCTTCCATCACCGATGACGCTCCTTCACGGTTCCTGAAGGTGTCATAGTTGGAAGGTGGAGGCACGGTCTTGTTGTCGTTGGCAGACACAGCTGAGTATCTGGCTCTGATACCAAATGTAATGCCCTACAAGCTACTGCACAAGTACTAGAGGGGGGGTGAATAGTACTTTAAAAATAACAAGGAGTATAATTCCTAATTATAATGCAAACAATTACCAAATCAATTTGCGGAAGCTTAAATTGAATGACAACACAAAATTAACAACGCTAACAAGAGATGTTACTGGGTTCGGATCCACCCAAGTCTCCCCGACTTGTTTCCGGTGATCCTACGTCCCAACCACCCGGATCCCCTCCGGATACTTGAGTTAGAAACCCTAACTCAAGATTTCCACTATGAAATACTTGTGAAAAACCTCCACAAGTCAAATCATACAAAATGTAACTTGTGACTCCCACAACCCGGGATCACAACCACACTCTCACAACCGAGAGTGAATCTTACAAATCAAATATGAAATGAAATAAGAAAACTTCTTACCGAACAAAATACCTATGCCTTGAGTATTGCTTACGAATTAGGGCAAGGATGATTTTGAGGAAGAAGTGGCACCAAACCCTAGCTCCAAGATGTATAACAGCGATGGAGAGCTTTGGGGATGTTGGTGACCTAGAATCAAGCACTTGGCTTGGAAGGCTTCACACTCAATGAATCTCTCTTTGGAAGTAAGAGTTAGGAGAGATTAATGAATGGAGGGAATGAGCTTTGAATGAGCTTGGATTGATTTCTCTTGAACTCTAAACTTGCATAAATATCAGCCTTGGCAGCAATGAATGCAGCCTAACAAGTATTTATGAGAATGAAGAGAGAGAGAGAGAGAAAAACGTTTCAATTAGGGCTCCAACGGCTCTTTTCTGAACCCAACTAGTCGGTCAAAGAACAATCACCGACCGACTAGTTCATCAACTAGTCGGTCGGTCAATTAACGTAAACCGACTAATGGGTGAACAGAGAAAAGATCAAAGCACAGACACATGGAACTAGTAGGTCTAAGAAGAGTCACTGACCGACTAGTTTCACAACTAGTCGGTCGGTTACTCAACGTGGACCGACTAACAGATAAAACTGAAGTCTGAGAAGAAATAGACTTAGTCGGTCCAAGAACAAATGCTGACCGACTAATTCACCAACTAGTCGGTCAGTAAATGAACATAGACCGACTAACAATAAACAGTAAGTATGGTGAAAAATTTGGCATGTACAGTAAACAAAACTAGTCGGTCTAAGAAGAAAAGTTGACCGACTAGTTCATCAACTAGTCGGTCGATCAATGAGCACAGACCGACTAATGATAAACAGTAGCTCAAGCTCAAATGTGCATGAAAAGGGAAAGCTCAACTAGTCGGTCACAGAAGCATCACTGACCGACTAGTTCACAAACTAGTCGGTCGGTGAGTCAACTTAGACCGACTAACTGTAAACAGTAAAGAGCTATGATTTAACTGAGAAGAACTAGTCGGTCCAAGAAGCTTGGCCGACCGACTAGATCACCATCTAGTCGGTCAGTTCTTCTTCTTGAACCAACTAACATGCACAAGAAGTCCCGAATCGAAGCGCGAAGCTTCGGGAAGAATTGTATGGACTTCTACTAAGATCCTAGAGCTAAGATATGAGCGTTATGAAGATTTAAAACGTAAGACCTACTCAAGGCTTAACATTCTACGAAAGAAGCTTAAAGACTATAAATTAAACTTGACGATACCGTCTACAAAAGCTTCAATCGAATCTTCATGACTTCTAAATAGGTCCATAAGCTTCAACGAAGCTTTAGGCATACGATCACGTGCTTTGAGAAGTCTTGAGACGTCGTAATTGTTATTTATGTGAATTTGGCGACGATCTCCATAACTGCGCTCACAAAGTGTTAGTTCATATTATATTTATGTTTGTTCATCATCCAAAACCAAATCCGGGGAGTCCAATATCCAACATATGTTTCTCTTCTCTTATTTTTTTCAGTTGAAGATGACGATCTACCGATTCCAAAGGACATTTTTGCTGATTTTTCTTTGGGTGGGGGTAATTTTTCTATATTTCTTGGAATATACGGACCCTTTTTATTAGATGATATGATTATTTGGCCTAATTTTGTCTTCTATTTCTTTTAATTGAAGATGGTGATCTTCTGGTTCCAACAGACATTTGAGCGGATATTTCTGAGCTCCAGGCTATTTTCTACATTTTCTGTAAGATATGGACCTTTTTATTAACTGATATGTTTTACAGCCTAATTTTATCTTCTCTCTTTTTAGTTGATGATGGCCAGTTCTCGGTTCAATGGACATTTTTGTGGATTTTTCTTAGCTCGGAGCTTTTTTCTGCATTTTTGGAATATATGAATCTTTTTATTAAATGATATAATTTTGTCCTAATTTTATCTTCTCTTAGTTTTCAGTTGAAGATGGCGATCTTCCTATTCCAACGGACATTTCTATAGATTTTTCTATTCTTGGAGCTATTTTCTACATTTTATTTAAGATATGCATCTTTTTATTAAATGTTTTGATTTTTTCTTCTAATTTTGTCTTCTCTTATTTTTAAGTTGAAGATGGCGATCTCCCAGTTCCAAAATTTTTTTTGCGGATTTTCTAAGCTTAGAACTATTTTTCTACATTTTCTGTACGTTATGGATCTTTTTATTAAATAATATGATTTTTGGCCTTATTTTTCTTCTCATATTTTTCAGTTGACAATGGCGATCTCCCAGTTCCAACGGACGTTTGTGCAGATTTTTCTGAGCTAGGCTATTTTCTAAATTTTCTGTAAGATTTGAATCTTTATATTAATTGATTTGATTTTATAGCCTAATTTTTGTCTTCTCTTATTTTTCAGTTGAAAATGGCGATCTCCTGGGTCAAACGGACATTTTTGCCAATTTTTCTAGCTCGAGGATAATTTTATACATTTTCTAGAAATTATGGATGTTTTTATTAAATGATATGATTTTTTGGCATAATTTTGTCGTCTCTTATTTTTTTTCGTTGAAGATGTCGATCTCTCGGTTACAACGGACATTTTTAGGGATTTTTTTAAGCTCTGAGCTATTTTCTAAATTTTCATGAATCTTTATATTAAATCATTACTAAAAAAGACATTTAATAGCACATGTTAAATAATGCTTGCCAATTATAAGCGATGTTTATTAGAGGCATATATAATAGACATCACTTCTTTCTGCAAGCGATGTTAAAGGCCGGATAATAGACAATGCTTCTTTCTGTAAGTTTATTAGAGGCATGGATAATAGACATCGCTTCTTTCTGCAAGCGCTGTTAAAGGTCAGATAATAGATATCACTTCTTTCTGCAATCGCTGTTAAAAGTTAGATAATAGACATCGCTTCTTTCTGCAAGCGCTGTTTATTAGAGGCACAAATAATAGACATCGATTCTTTCTGCTGCAAGTGCTGACATCGCTTCTTTCTGCAAGCACTGTTAAAGGTTAGGTAATATACAATGATTCTTAGATAGCGGTTCTTTTTACAAAGCGCTGTTAAACGGTTTTGTTTTAATAGAAATGGTTTGTATATCATAATTATTTAAATAAAAAATACTAAATTTTTTATTATACTAGAAATAAGTATTTTTATTTTATTAAATTCTATTTGAAACGTTATTATCTATTAAATGTATAAATAATTAAATAAATTCTAAGTAGCAACAACAAATTGACGAGGTTTTGGAATTAGTGATAGGAATGCTCATGTTTTGGAGGAATAGCCACGCCTCTTCCTGAATTTTAAGTAAGATAAATCAAAATCAATTCTAAAAAAATTAACCTCGTTTTTTGTGGAGGATTAACCATGTTTTTTGTTGAGGAGCTGAGAACAATTTATGGAAAAAACGGGTGACTCTTCTCGCAGAAAAGACCTTAAATTCATCGTTCTCTTTTAACCCTTCTATTCCTCCCCAATAATTCTACCCTATTATCTTTTCACTCTCAACCCTAAACGCCTCGAGTCCCTCCGATGTCACTCTCATCCGACGCCTCGAGTCCCCTCCGACGCCACTCTCCTCCGACACGTCGAGTCCCATTGATCGATCTCCTCCGATGCCGATCTCCTCCGAACCATCGAGTCCCCTCAGACACCGCTCTCTATTGACGCCGATCTCCTCCGACTCCTCCAGTCCCCTTCGACGTCGCTCTCCTCCGATGCCTCGAATCTCCTCTGATGCCGCTCTCCTCCGACGCCTTGAGTCCCCTAGATCTCTCTCATCCAACGCCTCGAGTCCCCATGATCTTTTGACTCTAAAAAAGATCGCTTTTCTCCAATGCCTTGAGAAAAGGGTTTGTGCTTACATGGAAGGCCGGAGATGGGTGGTGCAAGAAGTGTACGGATTCTAAAGGGGATTTGCAGGAATGATTGAAGCTTGACCAACAGCACGGCCTGCTTATGCTCGAATTCAAGCGGCATCTACGAGAGCTACGTACCAATCAAAGAGACGTGCAAACTTGTAAATAAACGGCATGTACGAGTAATGTCAAACTTGTAAATACACCATATATGCATGGGCCCTTCCCACGTGTCTCTCAGTTACTTCAGAAAACCGGAGGAGGAAACCAAAACCCACAAAAATTAAATAAAAACATAACGATAGTGGTGGTCGGCTAGGGTTTTCACTGAAGGATGAGGAGGAGGAGGAAGCACAGGACTTGACGGTGGAGGATTTTGAGGGATCGGATGCAAAGCCAACGCAGAAATTGATCGGCAACCACACCCGACAGATTTGGAAGCAATTTGGGGCGAACACCATCTTTGTTGAGGTAAAGAGAAGAGAGATGGAAATCATTGGGATCTAATATGTAAATATACTAGTTTACTTCAGCAATTATAGGAACGTGGAGGGATTTTCTACAAACGTGCCATTCGTCTTTGAAATCTCCATCAGGATTGAGATCTAATCAAAACTCCAACTGATATGGCCCTCCCAGTATGGACCAGGACCGAACGGCCCAAGCCTGCGTCGCAAACCCCCGGGCTTGGGGAGAACGGGGCCCCCACGAAGAATCAGAGTTAGGTCGGCCTCGAACCGACGCGGACACAATCACTGACCCACGCCAGCAAGAGTTAACAACTCCCCTTAAAGCGCGCCCCCTTAATCACCATTAACGGGCCCCATTACGTCCACCTTCATGACCTATGAAGGCGCTATTAAAGGGCAGATGACCGGGGCGAGATGGGGGGACGTTGAGGAGACGTGGCTGTGTAAGACTCCTATAAAGAGAATCGAGGAACAACATGCAAAAGGACACTTCCTGGATACCCAAAACACTGAGGTATTCCTCTTACACGACCTTTTCTTCCATCTTATAATTCTCCTCCACAGCTCGGCCCGAGGACTTGTGTATCGACCTCCCCGTGAGCCATACCAATCACATCGAGTATCCTTCAGATCCATTCTAACTTAGCCATCGGATGGAATTTGGTCGGAACCAAGGTCCAACCCCCCTGATGAGCTTTCTCATCTGTACAGGTCACGTAAGATCCAGCCGTGCCGAGGCTACCCTTCGACGCCCAACCAGCCCAGAGTCAAAAGCACTCACCCCGAGCTCGTTCATCTCCACTCCTACATAGGCCGTCGCGTTGCTGATGATCCTCTTCGGCATACCGACGCTCGGACCCGCACGCTCTTTGTCGAAGCCGAACGAGCTGCACCCATCTCCCGGAGGCCACGTATGCCCTGCGTGATAGTGTTGACCTCCGGTCCTTCATTCAACCAATCCGCGGTGAGAAAACACCCTGAAACATCTGGTGCCGTCTGTGGGAACTGAAGAAGCACCAACATCAAACAACCGCATCACCAAAATGGAATCAGCTTGCAATGGAGTCGGACGCATGCCCCATCCATGAGGAGGACAACTACATCCCACCCGAAAACGGGCACATCCACACCACCGAGGGCACCGGTGATTAACGCTTGGTGACCTAAGAACAACGCCATCTCTTCGCCCAAGAGACGAATGCCCACTTCTAAACGATAGCAGCAGCCATCCAACAACTCGTGGCCCCCCAATACGGGAGCACCTCCCCCCACTGCGCTCGGCCATGGTCGTAGACCTTGGCGGCGAGGGCGCCAACCCGGGGTGACAGTTCACCATGCGAAAATTCGTCCTAGTTCGATCCCTCACCCCCCTCCTCACTCCAGGATGAGGCGGATGGAAGGGCCGTATGGAGTAGAGGCGAGTCGACCACGGCTTTGTCCAGACGACCAAGCTCAGCGCGTTGATGGTCACCTAGCCATCGGGCTATCAAGGATCAGCAGGGTCGAAGCGGGAGCCCCCGTCAGAGGAGGCATTGAGGTTGGGAAGATCGCCATGAGAGGAGAAGCGCTCGATAACCAACGCCTATCCCCAGTCGAGATGGGCGTCGAGCGGATTCTCCCTGAAACCCCGTCAGCCTGTCAGGGCAACTCAGCCCTTGCCTCGGAGTGCCAGTAGGCCACAAAGACCTGGGAGGCCCCAGGAACGACCGTTGCCCACTAGCGAGGAGCATTACCGACGTGCAGGTACCATCCAGGTTCAATGTGTCGACCTTGGATAAATACAATGGCACGGGGGACCTGGAGGACTACGTGATGGACTACGAAGGAGTCATGGCATTCTAGGGGCCGACAACACCCTTCTCTGTCGTGGCTTCTACTCCACCCTCCGGAAGTCCGCCAGGAATTGATACCACAGCCTCACCAACTGCTCCATCAGCAACTTCCACGACCTCGCCCAGAAATTCTGTAAGCAATTTATGGCTGGCCGACAAATAAACCCGGACTCAGAGCTTCTGTTCAATGTGATACAGAGGTCGGGCGAATCTCTCAGGAGCTACATGCGACGGTTCAATGCCGAGAGGCTGAATATGGAGAGCTGCCCTGAGATAGTCGAGAAAACGGCCTTGAAGAAAGGGCTCCGACACAGGAGCCTAAAGATGTCGCTGCACAACGAACCCGCGAAGGACCTCACTGATGTAATATCTCGGGCGAAGCGTTACATGCTGACAGAAGATGTGTTAGCAGCGGAGGAAGGAGGTCTTCCCACAAAAGCCAAGCGGGTCTCCAAATGGGAGGAAAGCGAGCGCCGCGAGCCGGAAGACCATAAGCGGGAGAAGAAGGCAAGGGGGAAGCAGCGCAAGGAGGAAGCACGACCCCCCAAGCTGAACGCTAACTCAGGATGCCGTCCTAACATAAGCTCAGAAAGAGGGCCACATTAACAAGCTGCCCCCGAAGATGAAGGGTAGTAGAAGGGACGAGGAAAAATACTTCAGGTACCACAAAGACAATGGCCACGACACCGATGAATGCTGGCACCTGAAGAAAGACATAGACCAGTTGATCAGTTTTAGGCACCAGAAGAACTTTGTCGATGCCTCAAAGACAACCCCCGGAGAGGGGACACACACAGATGGACAAAGGAAAAAAGGTGACCGTCGTCCAGACCGCTTTGCGCATTATCGACTGAGAATGCGGGACAATCAGCCGCAGCTCCTCCCCCTCAGGCAAGACTAGCTCGCCATTATCTTCCCCACTTTTTTTCCTTTCAAATGTATTCCTGGTTCAGAGAAAGAAATGCAAGTTCGCACTGAAGCAACCGTGTTTCTTCTCGCTCCGCCACACCGGACCTCACGATCGACCATAAGGCTGGGGCAACTCCCCAAGCAACCCGATAGCTCCGATTGCCTGTAAGGCTGAGGCAACTCCCCCAGCAGGCTGATCGCTTCGATCGTCTGTAATGCTGGGGGAAACTCCCCCAGTATGCCGATCGCTCCGATCGTCCGTAAGGCTGGGGCAACTTCCCCAGCAGGCCGATTTCTTCGATCGTTCGTAAGGCTGGGGGCACCTCCCAAAGCATGCCGATCACAACGATCGACCGTAAAGCAGGCCGATCACTCCTATCGCCCCTAAGGTTGGGGGTAACTCCCCCAGCAGGCCGATCGCTCCGATCGATCTTAAGGCTGGGGCAACTGTGCCAGCAGGGATCGGAGTGATCGCCCGTAAGGCTGGGGAAACTCCCCCAGCAGTCTGATCACAATGATCGCCCATAAGGCTGGGAGTAACTTGTAGGATCCTGTACAAAACAGAGTTAGGATCGATAACATGAAGTTTAGACTTACGCTTGCGTACGCGGCACGGTAGTCTACGAACTTCGCCTTCGGATTCGCCACGACGGATCGAGTCTACTCACGAACGGAGTAAGGCTACTAATCCCACAATCTAAATCTCTATTTTAGATTAAGAACTTGGATGGAGGGAGAGGAAATATTTCTGCAGAGCTTCGCTATGAAGAAGATGCATGCATGAATTTCATGCAAAATGTGTAAGGAAAATGGCTACCCTTGGGTCTTATTTATAGCCCCCAAGGTAGTTATTTTAGGGTAAGTTGTTCCTTTGGAACAACTTAATTAAGGTGTACCATGATGCATGGCACATTATAAGCTTAAGTTGTACCATATGCATGGTACAACATAAGCTTAAGATATTCCCCCTTTATTAGCCATATGTCCCATGCACTTATGCATATATAATGCGACTTTCCTGCTCATACAGAGATCCTCTCCGCAAGGGAACAGATTCCCTTTGCACATGACTTCGTGTGCGCGACGTTCGAGGTCCGTAATCCCTCGTACATCCCCCACAAGGGTGTACAAACGTCTTCCATATCCAACATCTCCCACTCACACTTGAGGGGATTGTAAGAGAACGTCTTTCCCTTAGTTCTTTCATCTATCATACCGAGAAATAGACCGTGCGACCGTCATGCGCGTAGAGTCTGTTGTTGTGCACTTGTTAGAGATACACAACGACCTCGAAGGTGCAAAGTTGAGTAGTTCAACGCATGCTTTACCCTAGATTATTTCTTCACATTTCTTATACTTTATATTCAACAATTGAATCCCATCTGGATTACAATTGGCTGGCCAGCTTTGAATCATTAAAGTCCAAATGCGAATATGAAATCAATCTTCCTCTTCTTGCGAACCTTCTGACCTTGACTTGATTCGCTTTTCTAACGTGCCCCGCCGAGCCGAATTACCATAGCCCATTAGCAACACGCTAAGATAGCGATCATCTCGTCAAATCTAAAGGAACCAATTGGAGTCCTTGAGGGTAAGAGTTAAGACCCGTATGGCCTTTGAGTCTCACATAATAGCAAACACTATTGCTACTAACTCAGTGGTCGAAAATGCATACGTGGTATGAACACGTACTACAACATCACTCCTTTCCCAGGGAGAGTATGTCTTAATGATGTTGTACGGATGAAAAAGATCAGACACCACAATGCCTATCTTTTTGAGTCCCCTTACTACTCGTGAAATATTCACGGACTCTCATCCTGCATAAGACAGACAGGATTAAAAAAATCCAATGAGATCTTTATATCCTTGTGATACAGATCTCAGATCTTTTGTAAGCATCCGTATGATGCAGATCTTTTATTCGACTATCTTGTTTAAGTCATGACTCTAAATCATTTGTCTAATGATTTTGACTTTAAACTAGTCTCATCTCTATCTTATCCATCTGATAAGATAAGGCGGTTGCTCATGTGAGAGAGCCAACCTTGATCTGTCCGACATACACACAAAATAGCTGAGACTTAAACACAAATGTATATAAAATCATTTGTAAGAAACTTGTATGCAAATTAAATTTTGATCTTCTATAGACATGGGAAATATTACATGATACAGCTCAGCACCTACGCATTCCCATAGATGATAAGTGTTTGAAAAACACATCTCTGGGGATCGCCTTAGTAAGGGGATCCGCTATCATCTCATGCGTGGATATGTATCCTATGTCTACTTCCTTTCGTTTATCATAATCCTTCGCAAACTTGAATCGAATGTCAATGTGTTTGGTCTTACAATGAAATTTAGGATCTTTGACATAGGCAATCGAAGCTTGACTATCACTGTATATAGGAACAGTGCTCGAGTCAGAGGCATTCGTCAGCCTGTCTAAGAATTTCCTAAGCCAAACAGCTTCTTGGACCGCCATGCTGAATGCTACGAACTCGGCTTCCATGGTTGATAGAGCGATGCAGGTTTGTTTCTTGCTGCTCCAGGATATTGCACCATTCCCGAGTAAGAAAACAAAGCCCGAGGTAGATCTTCGCTCGTCGAGATCACCCGCCCAATCAGCATCGGTATAGCCTTCGAGTCTCAAGGTATTGCCTTGATAGCATAACGCATAGTCCGCAGTCCCTTTGAGGTATCTTAATATCCTCTTCACCGCTTTCCAGTGTGCCTGCCCTGGGTTGGATTGGTAACGGCTTACCATACCAACAGCATAGCAAATGTCGGGTCTAGTACACATCATGGCGTACATCAGACTCCCGACAGCACTGGAGTATGGAACTTTTTCCATAGCTTTCTTTTCTTTTGGATCTTTGGGACACATCTCCAAACATAGACCCTCGCCTTTGCTTATTGGAGTATCAATTGGCTTGCAGTCCTGCATATTAAACCGTTCTAAAACTTTCTTTATATACGTCTCTTGAGAGAGAGAAAGAAGTTTCTTGGAACGATTCCTTGAGATCTTAACCCCAAGGATATATGCAGCTTCACCCATGTCTTTCATCTCAAAGACGGATGAAAGCCAAGCTTTGATATCCAATATAAGACGCTTATCATTTCCGGCTATAAGTATGTCATCTACATAAAGAGACATAATTATATACTTGTTTTTAATCCTCTTAATATATACGCAATTGTCTTCGTCGAGCATGGAGAATCCATACGACAAAACAACTTCTTGAAAACGCATATACCACTGCCTTGAGGATTGTTTAAGACCATATATGGATTTACGAAGTTTACAAACCTTATGTTTGTTTTCTTCTTGTACGAACCCGTTTGGTTGTTCCATGTAGATCTCCTCATCTAGTTCTCCGTTAAGAAAGGCAGTCTTTACATCCATCTGATGTAATTCGAGGTCCAAACAAGCCACCATTGCCAGAATTAAGCGAATCGAGGTAAAACGCACGACAGGAGAGAAAGTCTCTTCGTAGTCTATTCCTTCCTGTTGCGTGAAACCTTTCGCAACAAGGCGAGCTTTATATTTCTCGATGGAGCCATCAGCCTTATGCTTGATTTTGAGAACCCACTTGTTCCCAATGGCTCTACGTCCCTTAGGTAAATCAACCAAGTCCCAGACTTGGTTTGTTTTCATGGATTGAAGTTCTTCTTCCATTGCCGCTATCCATTTATCTTTAGCAGGGCATGTGACGGCCTGTTTGAAGTTTGCAGGTTCGTCATCATCTTGTAGTAATGTCATGAATGTTTGAGGAAATTCATCCTCAAATCTCAGAGGTGTTAGCCTCGTTCGATTACTACGTCTTGTTTGAGTTTGATCACTCCCACTTGGAATGACATCACTCCCACTTGGAATAACATCACTCCCACTCGGATTAGGATTGGTATCGTTCGTATCATCCATTGGTGAAGTTTGAAACGTATTTTCTTCTTCACCAAGGATTCTCCCACTCGAACGTTCCGATCCTTCTTGATCCCAAGTCTCAAACAAGGATAAGTCTTGACTTATCTCACCCTGTCTTGGAAACTCTTTTTCCAAGAAGACAACATCCCTCGATTCGAATTCTATTAGACCCCCATTGTCCTCTTGACCGACGAAAACATATCCTTTGGAGTTTTCAGCGTATCGGATGAAGATACACTTCCTCCCACGTGGCCCAAGTTTGCCATATTTGTGAGAGGATAAATGTGCGTAAGAGGCACAACCCCAAGGTTTTAGAATGTTTAAGTCTGGAGTTCTATTGTTTCACAACTCATAAGGAGTAGAACTTACCGACTTCGAGGGTACACGGTTTAAGATGAATGCTGCCGTCAATAATGCGTCACCCCAAAAGGTGATAGGCAAATTTGCCTGAGACATCATTGATCGGACCATTTCCATCAATGTCCTATTCCTTCTTTCCGCAACACCGTTTTGTTGCGGAGTGTAAGGCATAGTTACCTGATGTACTATGCCTTTTTCATCACAGAGTTCCTTAAAACTTATTGATTGATATTCACCGCCCCTATCGGTTCGCAAAACCTTAATCTTGCGATCTAATTGATTCTCCACCAAACTCATATAGTTTTTAAAGCAAGCCAAAGCTTCACTTTTGTGGGATATCAAATAGATATGTCCGAAACGGGTGAAGTCATCAATGAATGTGATGAAATAGGACTTCCCGTGTCTTGTCTTAACATTCATTGGACCGCAAATGTCCGAATGGATAAGCTGTAATGGAACTTTGGCCCTTGTGCCAGTTCCAAACGGCTTGCGACAAGTTTTCCCTACAAGACAATGTTCGCAAGTTGACATTTCAACTTTTGAAACATTAGATAGCAAGCCACTTTTGGCAAGTCTATCCATTCTAGTTGGTCCAATATGACCAAGTCTTGCATGCCAACAAATGATTTCAGACTCAGAGTTAGAAGCATTTGTCAAATGAAAACTTTCATTAATGGAAGAAGCAACATCATACATTGTATTTAAAACAATTAATCCATTACAAACATTACCAGAACCAATCAAAGAATTATTACAAACAAGGTCAACACATTGTTTATAGAACCTCCACTCATAATCTAAAGACATTAACATGACCACGGAAACGATATTTCTTCTAATATCTGGAGCAAAGAGGACGTCGTGCAATAATAAAGTCCGGCCGTTGTCGAGAACTAGCTTGCATGTTCCGACGCCTTTGACTTCAACACGTGTGTTGTTGCCGACGTATATCCACTTTGTTCCTTGAGTTATCTTTCGATACTCTACGAAGAACCTTCTGTCCTTCGCAACGTGGTCTGTGGCCCCTGAATCAATCAACCAAAAATAGTTAGATTCAGCAAGAAACACGGAACTAGAAACACATATGTAACTAGCCCTACAAGTTACCTTGTCACTTCCATCCATACACTTACGGGCGAAGTGACCGTACTTGTTGCACTTAAAACACTTGATCTTCTTCAAGTTTTTCTTCTTTGAGTGCACATTCTTTTGCCACCTTTTGTTCTTTGTCTTCTTTGAGGTCTCCGGTTCTTGCTTACGTTCGTTCACAAACCTTAAGCGTTTCCGCTTATTTCCTCCATGTGAGGAACTAGCGGCCACGTGCACTTCTGCACTTGGTTTTGCGGCTTGAATCCGCTCTTCCTCGAGTTCGAGGTGTTTCG
Source organism: Scilla litardierei (assembly GCA_030789695.1). Taxonomy (NCBI): domain Eukaryota; kingdom Viridiplantae; phylum Streptophyta; class Magnoliopsida; order Asparagales; family Asparagaceae; genus Scilla; species Scilla litardierei. Next base: position 36,880,235 of record CM061130.1, read on the forward strand.
AAACATCGCTTAAAGTTTTAATGCATTCATTATGAGTGAGATGCATTTTCATGTTATCCCAGCTATCTGGGAGTGAACGAATGACCGCTTGGGTCTGCTGTTCGTCAGACAGCGTAACACCCGCATCCTTTAATTCAGATATAAGATTCGCCATGTGGCGGAGATGCTTTTTCATAGAATGATCTCGCCGCATCTTGTACGAATCAAATTGAATATTCAAGGAGCGGAGTTTGGTAACCGAAGTTCCACCAAACTTTATCTCTAGCTCAGACCATATGTCTTTAGCTAGGTCGAATTCCCGAAATAGGCGCATTATGTCATTGTCCATCGCGGACAGTAACGTAATACGTGCTATTTTGTTCTTTCGAGTCCAAGTGTCATAAGCTTCCCGGTCCCTTTTGTGTTGGGCCGTATTGCCCAACTCAGGTTCTACCATTATGTTTTGGAGTGTTTCGAGCACATCTTGCTCCTCCAAAACATATTGGATCTTTATTGACCAAAGTTTATAATTGTCGCCGTTGAGCTTTTCACCTTTGTTAAGCTCTGCGACAATATTCTTAGAAGCGGTAGACATTTTCGATTCAAAAAACTGCAAAGAGAATGAAAAACACGATCAAAATTCCATGCATAAAGTTTCGATTCTTTAAACACTTGATAAGTTCCTTGGATGCGTTGAAATGTTACTCTAGAATCGAGAAGTTCACTACGTTCCCAACTACCATCTAGAAGTAACTTTCAAAGTATCCCTCTTACTTATCTTAAGTAAAAAGAAATCAGAAATAATACCCGTATGGTATTAGCAGCGGAAAATCACTTTGAAAAACTTATCTTTCAAAATAGAATAGGTGAGAATTAGCGCAAAGAATTTTAACGCAACAATTGCCAAGCCACGAGACCTGTTCTACACACCCATGGGTTAGATAACCATGGCCGGATCGTGGTAGGACTTGGAATTCCAAATTGCGCTATCCCGATTTAAGGACGGGACATAACCTATTTGAAAAACATCTTTTTCAAAAATTTGAAAGCACGTTGGCTAGTCTCCGTAGAGTAGAGCATAACGTCACAAGTACATTGGCTAATCTCCGTAGAGTAGAGCACAATGACATGGCTAATCTCGCATGAAGTAGAGCACTATGGCTAATCTTCAAGGAGTAGAGCCCAATGAAAACTTCATTAAAACGTTAGTTCCGTATGAACTAGTCGGCACTGTGGTTAGCCCCGTATGGACTACTCGACACATTCGAGTTTGGCCAAGGCCATTTGTTACCCCGTATGGGTCATCTGGCAAGTTTGCAATCGACCCAGACCATTTGTCGGATTGATCGACCAAAAACACAAAATTGGTCGACCAATTTTCGAATTCAACTTCTTCCCGGTCAGGGCCTCTGCCCTGACCCGGGCTTGGCCAAAGGCCGGCCAGGGCCTCTGCCCTGGCCGGCCAGGGGGCCTGGCCCCCTCAGCCAGGGCCGGCCAGGCCCTGGCCACTGCCAGGGCCTGCCGGCCAGGCCACTGGCCGGGGCCAGGGCTCCTGCCCTGGCCTCGGCCAGGCCCTGGCCTGAGGCCAGGGCGCCGGCCCTGGCCTCTGCCAGGGCCGGCAGGCCGCTGGCCGGGGCCAGGGCTCCTGCCCTGGCCTCGGCCAGGCCCTGGCCTGAGGCCAGGGCACCGGCCCTGGCCTCTGCCAGGGCCGGCCTGGCCGGCAGGCCCTTGGCCGGCCACTGCCGGCCTGGCCATGGCCGGTCATGGCTTGGCCATGGCCGGCCATGGCCAAGGCCATTCGGCGTTGGCCGGCCATGGCCCCTTTGGCCATGGCCGGCCACCCCCTTTGAATGGGGTTGCCGCATTCATTCCTCCCCCTTGATGGGGTGGTCGCCGGTGGTTATTGGCCGTAGCCAACCCCCTCCGCATGAGGAGAGGGGGTGCATGGCCTTCATGGCCCATTTGGCCATGGTGCACATGCACCAAATTTTCCTCTTACCCGATGGAAATAACTTCCATCACCTTCCTCGATGAAGCACCCGTTCGTCGAAGAAATTAGTTATCTCTTAATGGCCGTGTGCCAAAAATGAATAACGTACTACGTGAACGGTCGGTTCTTCCCGTCACGGAGAGTTCCTACCATATCCGTAATGATAGAAGACCCTAACGTGAAAAGAACAACCGCTGCGTTCTCTCCGTCACGAAGCGTTCCTACTATATCCGTAATAGTAGGAGACCCATTCGTGAAAAAGACAACGACTCGTTCGTAGTTTCGACGGGGCGGTGGATTGACCGGGGCGAACCCATATGGCTCTGATACCAATGTAGGATCCTGTACAAAACAGAGTTAGGATCGATAACATGAAGTTTAGACTTACGCTTGCGTACGCGGCACGGTAGTCTACGAACTTCGCCTTCGGATTCGCCACGACGGATCGAGTCTACTCACGAACGGAGTAAGGCTACTAATCCCACAATCTAAATCTCTATTTTAGATTAAGAACTTGGATGGAGGGAGAGGAAATATTTCTGCAGAGCTTCGCTATGAAGAAGATGCATGCATGAATTTCATGCAAAATGTGTAAGGAAAATGGCTACCCTTGGGTCTTATTTATAGCCCCCAAGGTAGTTATTTTAGGGTAAGTTGTTCCTTTGGAACAACTTAATTAAGGTGTACCATGATGCATGGCACATTATAAGCTTAAGTTGTACCATATGCATGGTACAACATAAGCTTAAGATATTCCCCCTTTATTAGCCATATGTCCCATGCACTTATGCATATATAATGCGACTTTCCTGCTCATACAGAGATCCTCTCCGCAAGGGAACAGATTCCCTTTGCACATGACTTCGTGTGCGCGACGTTCGAGGTCCGTAATCCCTCGTACATCCCCCACAAGGGTGTACAAACGTCTTCCATATCCAACATAACTCTCCCAGTAGGCCGATCACTCCGATCAACCATAAGGCTGAGGGCAACTCTCCCAGCAGGCCGATCACTCCGATCGATCGTAAAGCTGGGAGCAACTCCCCTAATAGGCCAATCTCTCACGATCAACCATAAGGCTGGGTCAACTCCCCCAGCAGTCCGATCGCTCTGTTAGCCCGTAAGGCTGGGGCAACTCCCCCAGCAGTCCGATCCATCCGATCACCCGTAAGGCTGGGTGCAACTCCTCCAGTAGTCTGATTGCTCCGATCATCTGTAAGGCTGGGGCAACTCCCCAAGTAGGCCGATCCTAACGATCGACCGTAAGGCTGGGGGCAACTCCCCTAACAGGCCGATCACTCCGATCGTCTGTAAGGCTGGAGGCAACTCCCCAAGGAGGTCGGTCGCTCTGATCGTTCGTAAGACTGGGGAAAACTCTCACAGCAGGCCGATCACTCTGATCACCCATAAGGCTGTGGGCAACTCCCCAGCAGGCTAATCGCTCCGATCGACCTTAAGGCTGGGGCAACTCCCCCAGTAGGTCGATAGCCCCGATCGCCCGTAAGGCTGGGGGTAACTCCCCCAGCTGGCCGATAACAACGATCGCCCATAAGGCTGGGGGTAACTCCCCTAGTAGGCCGATCACTCCGGTCGCCCGCAAAGCTGGGGCAACTCTCCCAGGCTGATCTCTCACGATCGACCATAAGGCTGGGGAAACTCCCCCAGCAGGCCGATCACTCCGATCGCCTGTAAGGCTGTTGGCAACTTCCCCTGTAGGGCGATCACTCCAATCGACCATAAGGCTAGGGGTAACTCCCCTAGCAAGCTGATCACTCCGATCGATTGTAAGGCTGGGGGCAACTCCCCTAGCATGTCGATCGCTCTGATCGTCCGGAAGGCTGGAGGCAATTCCCCCAGCAGGCCGATCACTCCAATCGACCATATGGCTGGGGCAACTCCCCTTATAGGCTGATCGCTCCGATCGCCCTTAAGGCTAGGGGCAACTCCCCTTGTTCATAAGGTTGGGCGCCATTCCCCCAGCGGGCCAATTACCTCAATAGGACGATGACTCCGCCGACAAAAATAAAGCCTCCCGCTACTCAAACCCAGCAAGGCACCTCGGCATGAATAATGAGAGGGGTCAACAAAGAGTCAGAGGCACAATCTCAGAGAACACTTGACAAAAGTACATCAGTGCATAAAAAGATAAAAAATACAACGGAAAGGAGTTATCTTTTGCATTCAAAAAAGTTCTTTTTTACAAGGAAGGGGACAAAAACGGGGGTACATTGCCTACGACACTGGGGCCCGGGAAGATGCATCCCTAAGGGCATCACCTTGCCCCGATCGAATGGGTTCCTTGGGGCCAGCCAGGGGACAAGGAAGCGTCTACTGGACCCGCTCCTCGAACCTCAGAAACCTGTCCCGCACGGCCATCACGATCCTCGGGGTCAGGATGTCTTCATAGGCCTGGAACACCCCTAGAGGGATTCCGCAATCCTCTATGCCGGACCTCCTCGTAACCCCTCTCCACCTCCTCGATGAGTCGGGCGGGATTCGCTTGTCGCAGGGCATCCAGCTCGGCCCAAAGCTCATTCCTCTCCCAGCGGAACGTCTCGTCCACCTCCTGAGTGGACCTCTCGACGGCCGCCAAAGCCTCGTTCAAGCTCCTTACCACGAATGTGAGCTCGTCAACCCGATGCCACGAATGACAAGCCTTCAAACGTGCCTCTTCAACTTTCTTATTGACCGCCTCAGCTCTCAGGCGCTCCTGTGACAAGGCCGTCTCGAGACCATCCACCCGCTCCAAGCGGCGCTGTGTCTCTACGGCCATTGTGGCAGTCTGCAGGACAGAAGGGATAAGAAAAGACAGCCGCAAAACGGAGTCGAAAGCAAGAGAAAGACCAACCTGCTGGATCTGTGACACCATGGAGTTTACTAAATGATCAGAGCAGACCCTCTCCAAAAAAGAGCGGTCCTTCGGGAGGACGGAGCCATGCGCCAGCTAGACCACCACTTCTGGATCGGTGAAGACCGATCCTCTGGATGGGACCTCCAGGCCAGCCTCAAACATGGACAGTGCACCCCCTGCACCAATCGGAGACTGCTCGACGTGGCTGGTAGAGGCAGTCACCTCCACCAACGGGAGGGTCACCCCCGAGATGATCAGTGAATCAGGCACCGCCGAGGGTTTGCTCTCCCCAGCCTTCTTTTTCTTCTCTTCGGGCCCTCCAGACTTCGAAGGAGAGCACTTTCTTTCTCCCCTGTGGCTCCCAGCCAGGATTCGGGAGACCTGCTCGGTGCCCCCGGCGGTCCCCTCAATACGGGCAGAACCGTGGTTATCACCGGCCAAGTTCCCCGCCGCGGGGGTATCGACGACAACATGGGGCAGTGGCATGGTGACGACCGCCGGCTCCAGCCTCCCCACCATGACGTCAGCCACACAGATCTCTTCCTCCACCGTGTGCTGAGGTGCATGGCCAAAAGGATTTCCACGCCCGCTATTGGCTCCCCGACGAATAAGTTCGCGCACTTCCCGGCTGAACTCTCGACCCGCCATATCTGCAGAAGAAAGAAAGGTCAGGGTAAGCAAAGAAAAGGGGAAAAGGAAAAAAGCAGCTACCCAGGGATCACATGACATTCTTTAGGAGGACGTCATCCAGCAAGGGCCAGACTGACCTCTCCACCAGTGGTAATGAAGACAAAAGCCAGACTGCAGCCTGATCGGCCTCGAAGATGGACAATGCCAAGTCATACCGACACATGCTTCCCCAACCGGTTAGGATCACAGCATCTCCCAAAAAGTTCACAAACACGTAGTCTCTGCTCCAGTCGCCAACCCAGCGGGGCAGACCCAACAGACACTCCCTCCCCACCGGGAGCATATGTGCTACCAAGACCCCTGGCTAACCAACCGAACCTGGAAGTAATAAAAGAAGATGGGCATGGTTGGCTCCAGCCTGTGCGCATGGCAGATCATGATGAATCCGACCAATGCTGCGATCGAATAAGGGGTCAGCTGACACGGGGCCACCAACAAAAACTCCAGCACCGAGATTACAAAAGGGTAGAGAGTGAAGCGGAGCCCCATACGGAACATCTCGACGTACATGTCGACTTCGCGGTTCCCTGGAAAACAAATCCTCTCGTCGACGAAGGGAATCCAAACGTTATACGAGTGGCAGAGGTACTTCTCCTTAATCTCCTCAGTCATGGAATAAGGAACAGTGGATGACGATCCAAGGATCACCGGAGGAACATCGAACTCCTCTGCCACGTGGGCATCATCCTGATGGGCCGAATCCTCAAACAGCAGATCTTTCTCTTTGTCAAGGGCCGGCCGAGGAGCGGGAGGATTACCGGACCCAGGAGCAAGAGGATTAGCAGACCCAGGAGCGGGGGTCACCAGACTCAGGAGCAGAATTTACTATCCTCAACGCCTCCATTGGACAAATCAAGTAAGCAGAAAAGGAAGAAGGAGATTACCTTGAAAGGGATTGGAAGAGGAAAGACGGAGAGGAATTCATTAATAGTTGGATAAGCAAAGATCAGATTAGGAAGCATCAAAGAAACAAAAAATCTGAAGGGACGACGATTTTATATGAAACCATCTCGAAATCTAGGCCGTTCAAAGAAGGACGCGTGGCGACATCTTGCAACCAGCGGCACTTCGAGTACCGCTCCCAAGCACGGAGAAGTCCAACCGGACAGCGTCACGATGACCTTCATTCAATGCCATTGCCTCGACTAATGCACCTATCAAATCCACACGAATCACATCCCTTGGACCGAACCGTCAAAATCTGAACGGCCCGAGCGGTGGGTGCAATTGATACGACCCTCCTAGTATGAGACAGGACCGAACGACCCAAGCCGCGTCACAAACCCCTAGGCCTGTGGAGAACGAGGCCCCCACGAAGAATCAGAGTTGGGCCGGCCTCGAACCGAAGCGGATGCAACCGCTGACCCACGCCATCAGGAGTTAACCACTTCCCTTAAAGCGTGCCCCCCCCCCCCTTAATCACCATTAAGGGGCCCCATTACGTCCACTTTCATAACCCATGTTGGTGCCATTAAAGGGCAGATGACTGGGGCGAGATGGGGGGGATGTTGAGGAGACGTGGCTGGGAAAGACTCCTATAAAACGACTCGAGGAACAATGTGAAAAAAGACACTTCTTGGATACCCAAAACACTGAGGTATTCCTCTTACACGACCTTGTCTTTCACCTTATAATTCTCCTCCACAGTTCGGCCCAATCATGTATTGGCCTCCCCGTAAGCCATACCGATCCCATCGAGCGTCCTTCAAATACATTCTGACTTAGGCATTAGGGGAGATTTGGTCGAAACCAAGGTCCGACCCCCCTGACGAGCTTTCTCATCTGTCCATATCAAGTAAGATCCAGTCGCACCGAGGCTACCCTTCGGTGCCCAACCAGCCCAGAGTCGAAGGTGCTCACCTCGAGCTCGCTCATCTCCACTGCCTATAGATGTCATCGACTTACCGAGGATCCTCTTTGGCACCCCGAAACTCGGACCTGCACACTCTTCACGAAGCCGAACGAGCTGTGCCCATCTCCCGGAGGCCATGTGCACCACACGTGATAGCGTTGACCTTCGGTCCTCTAGTCAACCAATCCGGTGAGAAAACACCCTGAAACACCAGCAAAAGGTGACTTATTTTGCTCATTCGAATTAAAACCAGGGTTCTAAATTTCTCCCCCAAATGCCTCCTTTCGATCTCCGCGGCATGCTCATCTTCTCGACGATCATCTGGCTACTCCTGTTAAGTATTGGTGTTTCATACCAATCTTATTTTGATGATGATCACAACATTATATTGTTGCTAATGACTCTTTTGTTTTAGTCTCACAATTTCTTTCCTAGAATATCTTTCTTGGAGACTAATCACTTGGTGCAAGGATGGACATCAAGTGGAGAAGGGCCAAAGCTTGGAGATGATGGGGAGAATCAAGGCATCAAGATTGAAGACATAGACTCTAAGGAAAGCAATGTAATCCATGTAATATTTACTTTATTGCTTTCTCTCTCTTTTGAGTCTAAGTTAATGTACTGCCTTGATAGATGGTCTACTCATTCACGCATATGCATTTAGCCATCTTAGTGGGCCTTAGGATTATCTTAGAATCCAACCCAATAGGCTCATCTTATCCAAAGACTCATTTGGAGTCTCTAGTTTTCCATCAGTCGCCTGTTGAAGGATACACAGTCGACTGGGTGATTTCCAGTCGCCTGTAGATTCTTCTACAGTCGCTTGATATGCACTGCTCAAGTCAACACTTCAATTGACTCAAACTTGAGCTTTACGTACAGTCGATTGCTACTCAGTTTACAGTCGCCTGTATATTTACAGTCGCCTGGGAATTGGCTAACAGTCGTCTAAGTAGCGTAAGTGCAATCTCTGCATCTTTCTGTCTTTTCTCCATCTTATACAGCAGTCGACTGATGAAGGTATTACAGTCGCCTGACTATAAGAAAATCGACTGTATTATTGACATCAGTCTCCTGTATGCTTATTTGAAGAAAGAGTGCAGCTCTCTGTTTTATTCCATCCCCTGCAGCAGTCACCTGCTGAATGTTTTACAGGCGCCTGTCCTGTTTCCAGTCGACTGTATTGTCGTCTTTAGTCGACTGTCCTGGCTCAGATTATAGCCATTGGATACTTTCTAGCCGTTGATCAGTCGAATGTCTTTTGACTATTAGTCGACTGTTGATGTCGTTTTTGCCCAGTTTCTAGCCGTTGCAGCTTTGGGCTATTGGTTGTTTTCTTGGGTTTTGAGGGTTGATATAGGGTTCATATATATATGGGTGTGCTGATTCCTCTAGAACTTCTTGATGCTATTGAAAATCACAAGAGATCTATAAGCCACTCTCAAACCCTCTCAATTCCCTCTTGTGAGCTCGCATTCCTCTTCATGCATTGAAGTCCAGATCAAGGGAATTCATCCAAGTGCTTTCAAGCCTATCTCATCACTTGAAGATCCTCTTCCATGCCTTGCATTCATCTATGAGTAAGTATCTCAAGGCATAGGTAAGAGTATTTATTTTACATGGTGAATTTGTTTCTCTAAATCTCTTTGTGGAAATTAGTCTATCTCTCTTTGTGTGAGTTTATCTCTTTGTGGGATTAGGATATTTTCTTAGTGGGAATAACTCTCTTTGTGGAAGTAACTCTCTTTGTGGGAGTTTAGTATCCTAGTGTAGGGCTAACCCTAATTCTCTGAGTAGGAGTAAGTGATTCTCTTGGTGGGAGTCTTGATCCTCGTGTAGGGTTGGTTGGATCCTTGTGTAGGGCATAAATCCTCTTGGTGGGGTAACTCCTTGTGATATTTGTATTCGCTTCTCTTTGTGGGAATATAGCGAATATTGGTGTGGCTGTACGTACCCAAGTTTGGGGAACCAGGGTAAAACTTTGTGTTTGCGTTTGGATTGATTGTGCCAATTATTTCCTTTTGCATTTATTATTTCGCATTTGCAAGTTTAATTTTAATTGGACAATTTTATTTCCATTATACTATTCACCCCCTCTAGTGTGTGTTGTTAGTATTACAAGGGTAAGGCGATCCTTACAATTGGTATCAAAGCGAGGTTATAGCATACTGTAACGATGGCATTCAATGCCTCATCCGTGTATCATGAAGAAGGTCATTCAACCGTTCGACCCCCGCTCTTCAACGGAACCAACTACCCTAGTTGGAAGATCAGGATGATGGTCTACTTGAAGGGTCACGACCTTTGGGACATCACGGAGTTGCCATTTGAGGAGCCTACTTCACCCGCGGCCTCGAGAACTAAAGCGGAGAAGGACTCAATCAGAGTCAATGCTAGGGCTATGTGTGTACTCCATTGCGCCCCCACTCCAGATGAGTTCGACCGTATCTCCATGTGCAAATCGGCCAACGGAATTTGGCATACATTGGAGATTTCTCATGAAGTTACTTCAACATAAAGAAGAGGTTCAACAAATCAAGCCCGAGAAGAAAAAGGGAGTTGCACTCCATGTCGAGAAGGAGTCATTCAAGTGGAGAAAGAACTTCCAATAGGAAGCTCCGAGTGAAGATAATGTAGAAGGAGATGATAGCGACGATGACTACATCGAGCTTACCAAGCAATTCAAGAATTTCAAGGCATTCCTCAAGGACAAACAAGGTATATCTTCGTCAAAGTTTGCCTCCCAGTCTAACATGTTTATCTGTTTTAATTATAGAGGAAAAGGTCATCTTGCTACTGAATGTCCTTCCAAACCCACCAAAGATACCTATAAGGGAAAGGGAAGAAGTATTGGAAAGGCAAGTCCGAATTCAAGAACCAAAAGAATGGACTTATCGGTACTTTTGATGATTCTGATGTGGACACATCGAATGATGAAGAAGAGGATGACAAGGAGCACGATCACATGTGTTTCGTTGCTTTTGATGATTCTTCATCAATTTCCTCTAACTCAAGCGATAAAGTGATAGAGACGTGGCTAAACTACAAAGAAGAATGTTGCTTCAAGGCTAATGGGAAAGAGTCTTCGTCAAGCTCAAGCAAGGAGGAAAGCGATAAGGAAGTCAAAGCGGAAAGCAATGAGGAAGTTGACGAGGAAAAGCCATCCTAGAGGAGCTCGAATACCGCCTAAATGTGGCCTCCAATTTGGCAAGTAAGCACATCGACTCATATGGTAAAATGAAAGCTAAACTTGATAATGCTATGAGTAGGGTGCATGCTTTAGAATCTACTAGTGTAAATAATCATGATGCGTTGCATGTCTGTGACACTAGTGAGAGAGACACATTTTTCTCTCAAGTTAAGGAATTGAGTTTAACTAATGAAAATCTTGTTGCTCAAAACCTTAGCATAGAAACTCGCATTCAACAACTTACGTTGAAATGTGAAGAGGAATCCCGTAAGCTCAAAAGCTTTGTGTATTCTAGGGATTCACTCCACGATTTGTTGGAAAAACAACATCCGGCAAATCATAGAGGAGGTTTGGGTTATATTCAAAATGCGGTACCCAAACCCACCTTTAATTCCACTTATGGTGCAAATGCAAGAAATATTGCTAAAGCACATAAGAAGAATCATCATGATTTCTTGTACAACAATAACATTGACAAGAAGCATGTAGATCACGAGGTAATGAGGAAGAATGAAAAATCTTCATTTTTTGCTAAGAAGCAAAATCATCATTCTTTGCATGCCAAGAAATTCGTTTCTACACCTAAGCATGCCTCATCCACCCCTCTTGTAAAGGCAAAACCCTTGCCTAGGAAATCCTTGAGTTTATGGATTCCCACTAAGGTTAGTATGCAAGAGAGGGATAGCTACATCAACTCTCTAGTTAGAGATGTGATCACCTCATGTGATTACATTAGGAAGTCAAACTCCTCTTGGGTTTGGTTCCCTAATGTTTAGGTTCCTCACACATATGCATATTGCATGGGTATTGTGCATAAATGTTTATTTTTGCATACCTACTGTTTGTGTGTATTTCATGATTTTGAAAATGTTTTCAAACTTATTTTTTTCGTGAAAATGGGGACCTCGGGGATGACATTGACATACATGCATTTGTTGATCCATATGTATGTCAATGAGGGAGTTAATATGTTGTATGTTTAAAATATTTTAAAACATATTTTGACTCTCTTTTTTGGGGGTGTGTTTGAGATCATTTTTTACAATTGGTTATTATGTGGTCTCAAACCAAACCCCTTAGATATTGCAATGGTGTTTCATGTTATATTTCTTTTGGCAATATCATTGTGTATCTTTGAAGCTTGATTTTTCCATATCTATTGCTTTGATACACTTTTGGCCCATGGCTCCATTATATGTATATCAATTAGTAAAGAGGATTATTTTCCAAGATTCTTTTTCTACAATTGGTATTTACCTCAATTGTTAGAGATTGCTAATCTCCTTCTTTATAATTGGTATTAGATCCTAGAAGTCAAAACTTGACCATTTCTATTATCTAGGGGGAGCATGGGATAGTGATTGATACCCACTAAAATTTTCAATTTGGTATCATACATCTCCTTATTTCTTGCATATTGCCACATCTTGGTTAAGATGACAAAGGGGATATATTTGATGTCCACCTTTTTGACGATGTCAAGGAGGAGAGATATATGCATTATGTAAATATATATGGGGAGATATATTCATATGCATATGGGGAGAGATATATCTATGGGGAGAGATATATGGGATTAGATAAACCATTCATGTTTGCATGATATTATCTATTGCAATTGATTTATGTAATCCATACCTATTATATGTCACTATGATCTTATTTGGTAGAATGAGTATTTACTATTGTGTAGCTCATTGTATAATTGATGCATATAATTAGGGGGAGCTCATTAGCATTATGCTTTAATTATTTGTGTTTTACATATGTGTGTCATCATCAAAAAAGGGGAGATTGTTGAGTATTGGTGTTTCATACCAATCTTATTTTGATGATGATCATAACATTGTGTTGTTGCTAATGACTCTCTTGTTTTAGTCTCACAGTTTCTTTCCTAGAATATCTTTCTTGGAGACTAATCACTTAGTGCAAGGATGGACATCAAGTGGAGAAGGGCCAAAGCTTGAACTCAAGGGGTGCCAAAAGCTTGGAGATGATGGAGAGAATCAAGGCATCAAGATTGAAGATATAGACTCTAAGGAAAGCAATGTAATCCATGTAATATTTACTTTATTGCTTTCTCTCTCTTTTGAGTCTAGGTTAATGTAATATTAGCCTTGATAGATGGTCTACTCATTCATGCATATGCATTTAGCCATCTTAGTGAGCCTTTAGATTATCGTAGAATCCAACCCAATAGGCTCATCTTGTCCAAAGACTCATTTGGAGTCTCTGGCTTTCCATCAGTCGCATGCTGAAGGGATACACAGTCGACTGGGTGATTTCCAGTCGCGTGTAGATTCTTCTACAGTCGCTTGATATGAACTGCTTAAGTCAACACTTCAATTGACTCAAACTTGAGCTTTACGCACAGTCGACTGCTGCTCAGTTTACAGTTGCCTGTACATTTACAGTCGCCTGGGAATTGGCCAACAGTCGTCTGAGTAGCGTAAGTACACTCTCTGCATCTCTCTGTCTTTTCTCCATATTATACATCAGTCGACTGATCAAGGTATTACAGTCGCCTGACTATAAGACAGTCGACTGTATTATTGACATCAGTCGCCTTTATGCTTATCTGGAGAAAGAGTGCAACTCTCTGTTTTATTCCATCCCCTGCAGCAGTCGCCTGCTGAAGGTTTTACAGGCGCCTGTCCTATTTCCAGTCGACTGTATTGTCGTCTTCAGTCGACTACCCTGACTCAGATTATAGCCGTTGGATACTTTCTAGCCGTTAGTCAGTCGACTGTCTTTTGAATATCAGTCGACTGTTGATGTTGTTTTCACCCAGTTTCTAGCCATTGCAGCTTTGGGCTATTGGTTGTTTTCTTGGGCTTTGAGGGTTGATATAGAGTTCCTATATATATGTGTGTGCTGATTTCTCTAGAACTTCTTGATGCTATTGAAAATCACAAGAGATCTATAAGGCACTCTCAAACCCTCTCAATTCCCTCTTGTGAGCTCTCATTCCTCTTCTTGCATTGAAGTCCAGCTCAAGGGAATTCATCCAAGTGCTTTCAAGCCTATCTCATAACTTGGAAATCCTCTTTCATGCCTTGCATTCATCTATAAGTAAGCATCTCAAGGCATAGGTAAGAGTATTTATTTTACTTGGTGAATTTGTTCCTCTAATTCTCTTTGTGGAAATTAGTCTATCTCTCTTTGTGGGAGTTTATCTCATTGTGGGATTAGGATATTTTCTTAGTTGGAATAACTCTCTTTGTGGGAGTAACTCTCTTAGTGGGAGTTTAGTGTCCTAGTGTAGGGCTAACCCTAATTCTCTGAGTGAGAGTTAGTGATTCTCTTGGTGGGAGTCTTGATCCTCGTGTAGGGTTGGTTGGATCCTTGTGTAGGGCATAAATCCTCTTGGTGGGGTATCTCCTTGTGAGATTTGTATTCACTTCTCTTTATGGGAATATAGTGAATATTGGTGTGGCTGGAAGTACCAAGTTTGGGGAACCAAGGTAAAACTTTGTGTTTGCGTTTGGATTGATTGTGTCAATTATTTCCTCTTGCATTTATTATTCCGCATTTGCAAGTTTAATTTTAATTGGACAATTTTATTGCCATTACACTATTCACCCCCTCCCTCTAGTGTGTGTTGTTAGTATTGCAAGGGTAAGGTGATCCTTACAACTCCAAATCGTCTACGACGAGTGGCAGGACATGCACATGGAGGTGCGATTCATCGACATCGACAACTCTGTGTTCTCCGATGCCGCTGACTTAGTATTAAAGGGGAGGTCTCCGTTCGAGAGATCGACATACAGATACTCCCCCGCTAGATACTCCCAGATGTTGGCTTTGTTGATTGTCCTAATTCGTTGCTGCATCGATCGTGGGGGCAAAATCCTCTTCTCTTCTGCTGGTATGTGATATTCTTTATAAAAATTTGATTTTTTTTAGTGCTAGCTGCTTTAAGTGAATCTTTTTTATCATCTTTTAACTTAAAAGCACAAAATTACAATTTGTATTGGGATCACTATTAGCTATAACACAATTAAAAGAAATTAGAATTTTGGAAAGGTGAGAAAGCTTCAATTGAGGCATTGGACTTCTTTTATTTTACTGACATTTTTTCGTAATTATGTGGATGTCCTAAAAGGTTTAATTATAGTCTTTGTTTGCTACATTGAGATATTATTTCACGTCTATCTTATTTTCATTCTCAAATAATCAGTAATTGTTATAATTATAGTCTAAGGAGATCTTTGCTGGAACAGTAAGAGAGGTGAAGGAGGAAACTGGTGTAAGTATCAGTAGCATCTACCATTTTTTCTTCCTCTTCTTTTTTAATTTCTCTGTGTAAGATTATCTCACTTGAAATGAATCTTTGTGTTTGCTTAACAATAAAATGTTAACTTTATCTTAATTTCTGTTGCAGATTGATACAGAATTCGTTGAAGTGATTGCTTTTAGGTAATTTCAGTGTCCTTACCATCTAATTGACTCTAAAAAGTTTCTAGAACCAAAATTTTTTGCGCATTTAAATATAAGCGCATTTGATTCAATGAATGAATGCCACAAATTTTTGTACCCCTAGAACCAGAAGAAGCGCTTTCAAATAAATTACTGGGTTTTTTCTAGTAATATGTTTGCTTAACTTTTTATGGTAGTATATATGTTGTCAAATCTTTTTAAACCCAGATCCATATGGAGGTGCTTTTGGTTTAGATGGTGAAAAATATAATTAATTGTCCAAGAAATTATCGAGTTTGGAACTTTTGGGCGAGTTGCAGGTTTCGTTTCTGAAGCCATACAGGTTTGCCCCTTCATATACTTTATTTTTAAAAAAACCGCTGCTTGAGTTTTATACTTGTTTAATTTAATATATTAATTTATTTTGTAATCTTTAGTTTTATTTTATATGTAGTGGGAGGAATAGTGGAATTAGCACCATGCAGGTAGACTGCAGTATATAAAAGTATTAAGAAAGCTGGAGGGCTTTGTGTTGCCGACGAAGTTCAGTCAGGATTTGCACGCACATGGAGCCATTTCTGGGGATTTGAGGGGCACATGTGATGCCTGATATAGTTATAATGGCAAAGGTGCATTTTTAATTGTTATAACGAATATCGTTAAGAATAACAGTAGTTGGTTCTCTATTCATTAGCTATTACACTTGGATTAAATATGTTTTCAACTACTCAACTGTAGTTTCACCAATATAATTAATTGTGGGTCTCTCTCAATCTATCTTCTTAAGAAATATTAAAAACATGGCTGTATATAACTGCAAAACTTAGATCTAATCTTAGGTTGATTGGTTTCTTGTGAGATATCAGCAGGGTATTGGAAATGGGATACCAATCGGGGTGGTGATCACAACTCCAGAGATCGTTGAGGCCTTAACACGCATGAGCTATTTTAATACATTTGGTGGCAATCCCGCCTGCACTGCTGGAGGACTCGCTGTTGATAGAGTACTTGAAAAAGAACGACATCAAGAGAATGCATTTGTCGTGGGTTCCTAATTGAAACATCGCCTCGAGGCCCTCCAAGAGAAGCACGAAAGTATGCTTTCATTCTTGCAGAATCTATGTTTATGCAACACTATTTCATGAGTAAGTTCAATTAAGTTACTAGCTGATCCATGATAAATAATCTATTTTCTCTGTGTTTTTATGTCCTAAGCATTTGATCAATGGTCTTCAATTTAGTGATGGAACAAAAATCATATTGATTGCTTGATGTTACTAGATACCTTATTCAATCCTATGCACATTAAATTCTTAATATGCTCTTAATCTAAAAATATGTAATGATATTTGTGTAGTTCTTTCTTTTTATTTAGCTTGGTTTCTATATTTCCTTTCTATAAAAATCATAATCATGCAGGAGAAACAATGCTTTTAAACTTGACTGCTCTAATTCTTGACTGGTTCTTTCCATAGGCATTGGGGATGTGAGGGGAAGAGGCCATGTTGGGACTTGAATCGGTCTCGGACTGCAAATTGAAAACTCCAGCTAAAGCTGAAATCTTGCATGTTATGGATCTAATGAAAGGTATAACCCCCCTCCCATAAAATAAATAAATTAGAGCATGCAATTTTGGTATGACAACCTTCAATCATATTGAAAAATAAATGTTGGCCCTAAGTGAAAATAATGGTCGTGTTATATATCAATTTGAAAGAAATGGGAGTGCTAGTCGGTAAGGGTGGATTCTATGGAAATGTATTCAGAATAACACCGCATCTCTGCTTCACAAAGGAAGATTCTGGTGATTATTAGATTTCCGTTGATGCATAAATAATCAGTTCAATGTTGTAGATTCATTTATCTCCATATCAATGAGAGTCCATTTTATCTTCATATATGTCTAGTTCTGGTTATGTTATGATACTGGTTTATAGCTGTATTTGCATTGCTTTGTACCATTGCTTAGCATACTAATCTTCCTTATGCTCATGTTTTCTTTTTGTAGGGACTAGGGACAGCAACGCTAAAGAAGGAATAGAGTTAGGGATGAAGCTGGCCGTCAAGCTCGGGACCTAGGGGCTCGAAGTGCATCCCCGATGTGTCTCAATGAACGATCATTCTCTTCATGCAATCGGTGGTAGAATCCGATGACAGCTTTTCCGGTGGTGGCAAAGACAATAACTATCATAATGTAAACAATGATATTATATTCAAATAAAATTATTAGCACTTGTTCTTTTTCTTTCAAGAAACTAATGATATGAATTATGTAACTGTTGAATTTTGTGTAATTAATACAATGATATTAATTTCAAATGAAATTATTTTACAACTCAATCAAACTGAGCATATCGAAAATTCAATTAGGCTCAATTGAATGAAATGGCATAAGATTTCATTTGCTAATTTATTGTATGTGGTATATGTTTAAATTAAAAACAATGGCAATGACCATCGTTGTTGCCATTAAGTACCAGCGCAGTCTATGGTGGACCTTTAACAGCGCTTGTACTAAAGAAGCATTGTCTATTGGGACCTTAGATAACGCTTGTACTAAACAAGCATTGTCTAAGGTCCCAGATAGATAGCACTTGTTTATACAAGCACTGTCTATGGTGAACCTTTAACAGTGCTTGTATTAAAGAAGCGCTATCTTTTGGGACCTTAGTCAGTGCTTGTACTAAACAACCATTGTTTAAGGTCCCAGATAGAAAGTGCTTTTTTAGTACAAGCACTGTTTATGGTGGACCTTTAACAGCGCTTTTACTAAAGAAGCGCTGTCTATTGGGACCTTTGACAGTGCTCGTACTAAACAAGTGCTGTCTAAGTTTCCAAATAGACAATGCTTTTTTAGTACAAGCGATGTCTGTGGTGGACCTTTAACATCGTTTTTACTAAAGAAGTGCTGTCTATTGGGACCTTTGACAGCGCTTGTAAATCGCTATTAAAACCAACACCCCTTTAGCAGCGGCGAGATAGACAACACGCATAAGTGCTGTTAAAGACCTTATTTAAGCGTTGTTAAAGGTCCCTTTTGTAGTAGTAAATGATAAGATTTTTAAGCCTAATTTTGTCTTCTCTTGTTTTCCAGTTGAATATTTCGATCTCCCAGTTCCAATAGACATTTTTGCGAAGTTCATGGAAAAATTAGATTTTTTATTAAATGATATGTTTTTTATAGATAGACTAAGTTTTTCTTCTATTATTTTTAAGTTGAAGATGGCAATCTTTCGGTTCCAACGGACATTTTTACAGATTTTTCTGACTTCGATGCTATTTTCTACATTTTCTAGCATGTATGGATCTTTTTAGTAAATGACATGATTTTTATAGCCTACATTTGGCTTCTCTTATTTTTGGCGATCTATTCCAACAGACATTTTTGCAGATTTTAATTAGCTTGGGCCAATTTTTCTACATTTTCTGGAAGATATGGACCTTTTTATTAAATGATAAGATTATTTGACCTAATTTTGTCTTCTCTTTTCTTCAATTGAAGATGGCGATTTCCCGATTCCAACAGACATTTGAGCAGATTTTTCTGAGCTCCAGTCTATTTTCTATATTTCCTGTAAGATATGGACCTTTTTATTAAATTATATGATTTTTATATCCTAATTTTGACTTATCTTATTTTTCAGTTGAAGATGGCCATCTCCCGTTTCAAACGGAAATTTTTGAAGATTTTTCTAAGCTCGGGGCTATTTTTCTACATTTTAAGGAATAAATGGATCAGTTTATTAAATGATATGATTTTTAGCCTAATTTTGTCTTCTCTTATTTTTTTTAGCTTAAGATGGCGATCTCCCAATTCCAACGGACATTTTTGCAGATTTTAATTAGCTTGGGGCAATTTCTCTACATTTTGTGGAAAATATGGACCTTTTTATTAAATAATGTGATTATTTGGCCTAATTTTGCTTTCTCTTTTTCAATTGGAGGTGGCGATCTATCGATTCCAACGGGCATTTGAGCGGATTTTTCTGAGCTCCGGACTATTTTCTACATTACCTGTAAGATATGGACCTTTTTATTAAATTATATGATTTTTATAGCCTAATTTTGTCTTCTCTTTTTTTAGTTGAAGATGTCCATCTCCCATTTCAAACGGAAATTTTTGAAGATTTTTCTGCATTCAGGGCTATTTTTCTACATTTTATGGAAGATATGGATCATTTTATTAAAAGATATGATTTTTGGCCTAATTTTGTCTTCTCTTATTTTTTTTAGATGAAAATGGCAATCTCTAAGTTCCAATGGACATTTTTACGGAGTTTTTTTTGACCTCGAGGCTATTTTCTACATTTTCTGGAAGATATGGATCTTTTTATTAAATTATTTTATTTTTTGTCCTAAATTTGTCTTCTCTTATATTTTCAGATGAAGATGGTGATCTGCCGAAATGGACATTTTTGCAGATTTTTCTGAGTTCCAGGCTAGTTTCTACATTTTCTATAAGATATGAATCTTTGTATTAAATGATATGATTTTTATAGCCTAGTTTTGTCTTCTCTTATTTTTCAGTTGAAGATCAGATCTCCCAGTTCAAATGGATATTTTTTGCGGATTTTACTTAGTTCTGTTTTTTCTGAAAGATGTGGATCTTTTTATTAAATAATATGATTTTTGGCATAGCGGGGAGCGGGGAGCGGGGTGTGACACCCATGCATCCAAGTCATCTCATCCATGTTGTATTTTGATTTTAATCAATGCAGTTTGTTTAATGTTATATGTCTCATGATTTTTATTTCAATAATTTTCACCAAAATTATTATTATAAAATAATAATAAGTTTATAGTATTTATAAATTTCTTTCATGAAGAAATAATGTAGTAGATTAACCCATTTTCATAATAAATATATTTTAATTAGTAAGGCTTAAAAAATGGGCCCGGTCCGTTTTCCAGCACTAATTTTACCGTTGTATGAAAAACAAAACAAAAAAAGAAAGAAAGAAAAAGAGTAGTTAACAGTCTAATAGGCGGGGAAACCGAGATGTATATATCTTCACTGATTCCTCATCTCACAACGCTCATCACACCCCTTCGTTTACCAAGATTAAATCCAAACCATTCTTCTATCAACCTCTTTATACACCAGCATGACATCAGCTTGTCCTAATCAGCCATAAAATTCAAAAAAAAGTCCTCAATTGCAATATAGATGTTCATCCGTATGTGTATGTACGTACATCTTGTATCATAAATCGATCCCCATGTGTTTTATTATTCCAATTTGTATTTTTAACTTTAATTTAATAAATTATTATTTTAATATTAACATCAAAAATAATAAATATTAGTCTTATTTTAAAGCTCTCGACGATGCCTTTCTAATAATAAATTTATTAAATTAAAATACATTAACATAATATTAATAGTAATGGAATGTTCAATTTCTCATAATATTAAAGATAAGATGGTTAAAGGAAAATGGTGGGTTGGGTTGGATTATTATGAGAATATTCCCTATATAGATGGTGGGAAATGGAGGGACCTCCAACCCAATCCTTCATAAATGATAAACACATACACATTTCAACTTCCAGTACTTAAAAATACCACATCTAACCCCAAAATGCAGTGTATGTGCATTATAGAGTAATAGACCATGTACGTTTAGCACTCCTCACATGAAAAAAAAATGGAGGTTGCTACAGTGGCCCTCCAAATTTGGAGTGCCACTGTAGCAAACCGGCAAACTTTTGCTGATTTGGGTATTTATACAAGGGGTACTAAGTGTACATAACTCCATGAAACCTTCTCACATATATATGGGTGTTCATATTGTTTATATGTGTGTTCATATTGTATAATATGTGTGTTCATATTTATAATATGTGTGTACAACTATGGTACCCACATTTGTAAATGCCTGAACATACATATTTGACAATCTGTATACAGATATGCAAGGATCTGTACATAGATAGGGGAAGATCTGTACCCACATATATACTACATAAGTATGTGAACACACATATACTCTACATGGTACACACATATATAAGAAACTGTACACAGATATATGCATAGATGTACACATATACATGCATAACTGTACACAGATATATAATACACACATATATACAACCAGAAGTACATACATAGATATATGCATATACATAGATATATATATATACATAGATATATATATATATATATATACTAGTCATAACCCGTGCCCATAGGGCACGGCGAAGGTCGTCTCCCGGGTGCGAAACCGAGGGGGACAGTCGGTTCACGGGTGAAATGGCGACAGGACAATCGTCTTCCCGGCGCAAGAATGACGGGGAAGTCGTCTCCCGGGCGTAATATTGACGACGAAAAGAAAACCTGGGCTAGTCGTCGCAGTGGCATAAAAGTAGGGACTAAAGCGCAAAAAAACATCGGTGCAAAGAGGAAAAAGAGCGATGACAAACTCGTAAATGGGAGGAAGATGATGGGTATTTGAGTTTGATTGGTGCAATGTATTGGGCTTTTTGTTTGGGGTTCCACCAAAACACCCAACTCCACACCCAGCCACTCACCCACACTCCATTAGGCTCCCTACTCTCCCAAACACTTTGTCCTCATTTGTATAATAGATATATCATCTTTAAAGTACGAAATGTCGATCCCTCTATGTCATCGAGTGTGTCCCCTGCCATCCATTCCCTGGTTAGATTTGTTGGAATTTTTTTTTGTTGGACATGGAAATAAATCCCAAACAGAAAAAAACCAAATCAAAATCTCAAACCGAGAAGAGAACAAATTCCAGGTCAAAATCTAACCAGTAAAATCAATAGATCGCACGCTTAAATGAACAAATTCCACCAAATTTCTCGCTTTAAGTATCTAAATCCCATACTTGTAGGTACAATCCGTAGAGCAAGAGAAAAGCATGTACCATATTATAAATCTAGCGAAAGAGAAACACCATGGTCATACTACAAATATCTGTTCCATATTATAAATCATCAACATATTTAGCCATAAACCATAATGTAAATAAGTCCAACCAATATAAATACTAATTATAGCATTTACAGTTAATGCCATATATAAATTCTCAGATCAATACTTCACCTTTCTAACTTGTAAACATACGTGCAGTAAATTCTTTTTTCAAGTTATGCACTAACAAATTCTTGTAATATAATGTGAAAAACACTATTTACATTTCTGCGTATGTGTATATATTAATATGAGCCAGGCCAAAAAAATATGGTTAATTACATATGAATGTGATACCAGACAAAAAGTATGTTATCCACTACAAAAATTCGGAGTATTTTTTTTAAAATTCATTTCATTTATTTTTCTTTATCTTTTATTTTATGAATCTTGCTTACATCAATTGTTTCATTCAACTTGTGCTAAATAACTGAGAAAATACAGTTTTCCTGCATACATGCCCTTCCATGCTTTTCTCATGCTAAATAACTGAGAAAAAAATTTCTCGACGTCGTTGTTGAACTTGGAGATTGGGCCGTTTGCCACCGAGGAGCAGCCCTGTGAATCGTTGAATCCAAATTAGGATGTGTTGCCCTCCACCTCCTTCCCTGCCTAAGCCTTCCCCTCACAGTCTTGCAAGAGGAAAAGACTCCGTGAGTACACTGCTGCACATATTCAGAAGGAAAGAACCAATAGAATATCGGAGAAAAAATGAAGCAAACCAGGTGGGGTTTCGCATCACATGTTGCGCTCATCAATGTGATCGACGTCTAGTCTGATAAACCAAGCACCAAGGGTTACATCTTCGTTAGTATATTTGTGCAATATATGTCTGTGCATCAAACGTACATATAAACATTTACTATGCTTTTATCCAAATCTATATAAGAGGAGAATCAGTCAGGAGGTGCGATTAAGATAGGCTTACTGGTTGATGGAAATGTAAGTGGCAAGATCTTCCGAAATAGCATATATCTGCCCTGTTGCATGACGAAAATATTTATTCCCCTCCTCTCCAAATTTCTAGTATTCAGGTTCATGATACTAAACATTCATGTTTGATTGGAAAAGATCATAATTCTGAAAACTTTCACACATGATAGCACATTGACACAAACAATAAAGAATTTGACACTTTTCAAGAGAAATGAAGATTACTTGTCAGAAAGAACTGGACCAGACTTCATACAACCTATGTAGGCTCTGGGTTTTGATCTGTATCACAAAAGAGTTTTGGCTAGCATACCTGCACCACCAATGACATGAGCATAACCAGCACCGTCAGCACATACTAATTGATTTACTCACCCTAATTCATTCATTGCTACACCAAAAATATCATTCAGGCCTTCCATATAGAATGAAACATAGCAGACCCACCTAAATTGACATGAACATCTTCATTCACCTTCACATAAAACTCATCATCCCATTCAGCAACTGCGGTGGAGAAGAATGTCTTTGTTTTTGCAGAAAGTTCATGATATCCTTCAACATGATCCTGCATAACATGATTTTACTAAGCCTAAGGATTAGCGATAACTGGATATGGGATGAATTTTGAATGATGGAACTGGGAACAATCATTGCTTATGAACAATAAAATCTACTTCTAGAGAATATTTGTGTTTTCCTTTCTGATTAAAAAATATATTCACAAATCATCATCAAAGCATACTAATCTAATATATGAAATATATAAGAACTTTGAACCATTCAGTCAGAAAATGAAACTTGTACACGAAATTGAACAAATTATTAGCAAAGAGACTTTCAAAAATATAAACATTAATAATCAAGTTAATATAATTTACCAATAAGATTTTTGTTCGTCGGCACCTCCAACAACGCAAAAAATTTGGATCACTTTGATGTTTTAAGTTGTTCCAACACAAAAGTTAACAAACAGTGAGGTTAACACATTTGTTAGCTAATCAACACACAAAAGTTAAATTGTATCACTTGGATGATTTTTTTTGCCTGGAATAGCACAGAGAAGTTAACAAAGTTAATAAATATCAAACTTACATAATGGTTCCAGGATGAAAAGGTAAAAATGGAAGGTTATGATATTCTACAAAAGTTAAAATATCAAATTGATATTATGATCCTGGAACTCTTCAGTTTGACATGAAAAACTCCACAAAACTTGGATGTTTTAAGTTAACAAATAGTGAGGTTATCATTTTAACTAATATCATCCGAGTAAAAAAAACTAATATGAGAAATTGAACCATCATGAAAAGCCTGGAAACATCAAAAATATACTGAAACCGAAATAAAAAATTACAAACTTAATACATCAAAGAAAACATCAAGTAGTTTCGCCTGGAAACTTCACTTGGATACAACTCAATTGGATGATATTAGTTAACACAAAAATATCCTGGAACCAAAATCAAAAATTTCCTGAGATCTTCCTCTTATTGCAAATGGGGGAATACCGAACTACATCAAATCTTCCTTTGTAGATGATCTTTTAACCAAAAATGAATCTTTCAAACAAAAAAATTCAATTAGATATCAAGTAGCCATCAAATATTTAACAAAATAAACAACAAAATATTTACCCCAAATCTTAAGCTTCATAAACCACACACAAAAAATTCAGCAAGGAAGTTATGCTTATTTTCAGGTGATCGCAGCGAGATGCGAAATAAACAACACAAAAAAATTCAGCCACGTCTATTGGAACAGCACAAAAGAGTTCAAAGGAGGGATGCAAAAAGCATGAATACAACAACTTAAATAGTGGTTCTCAGGTAACAATCATGCATAATCCCAATATAAGTGCTAATTGTTTGGTACTTTTTGTGGGTATCCCTTAAGAAATCCAAATATCATTGTCTGATGCATCCTAGTTAACTAAAATGGGATGATGAGAATATTTATGTTCAATAATCATTTCTCCAAAGCATAGGAGAGGAGTTGTCAGAATAGATTAAAGGCTTCCAACTTAGGGACTAAATGTAAACTTTAAACATTTAGTTCTGTTTCCATGGTTAAACATACAAAAAAAATTGGAAGCTTTTTCATAATGATCAAAACCACTTGACTAATATTTACTTAAAGAAGCTACAATGAAGTTAAAGACCTCTATCCTACCTAAAATTCAATAACAATCGCAAGTTCATGCAAGCTGGTCTAGTTCTCCAAAGTAAATAAATGGATAAAAAATGAAACAATTTTTTTCCAAGGCAAATGGGTTGGGATCGCAGCAGCAACATGCCCCAATTCATGTGCATCCACACTGTCATCAAACAAACAATTTTATCAAACAATGAAAAAAGTGAGAAACTAACACAGAAGAAGATACATTCATGAAGAAAGAAAGCTCACTCTTCATGTTGCTTCAGAGATCCATTACTGAAGAAAGCATGGCACACAATCATGCAAGCAACATGCTCCGTCACAGAGCTCCATCACCACGTTGCAAAATAAGCTAAAGAATTTCCCTATGATCTACGGCATTACCTCCTCATCACTATCCTCACCAACAGCCTGATTCCTAATTCGTTCAAGGTGTGGATCGGCGGCCTGATCATCTCCATTTGTAGCTTGATCATCTCCATTAGTATTTTGAAGAAACAGCAGCAACCCCATTTGTAGCTTGACCATCTCCCATGTTCATAATCTTCAATTCTTTGCCACTTCATTAATCCAAGGAGCTAGAGTTAGCTCAGAAAATAAAGCAAACTGGATGATAAAATCGAGGAAAGGTCTCACCTTCAGGAGAAATCGGAACTGGCAACATGGGCATAGATCCACTCGAGAGCTCGGGCAAGGATCGACCCCTTAGGGCAACCAACATCCTTCTGGAAGCTTCGAAAAGAGCTGGGCTTTATTTGATGCTGCCTCCAATACTAAGTTGCGAGCGGGAGCTCGGCTTTGATTCCGCCTTCGAAAATGAGTTGAGAGCAGGAGCTAGGCTTGGCAACGAAAAAGAAATTGGGAGCATTGTTGGGGGAGTTGAAGAGGCCATGCTCGGGCTGTGGTTTTTGGGAAAGGACATATGGATCGGTTTCCAATGCTTGGGAAGTGGAAGAGCTGAGCTATCATCGAAAAACGCCTCTTGATGTCTCCCAAAAAGTCGGTTTCCAATGCTTGGGAAGTTTCGGGATATTATTTAAGGGTTTTGTTATTAAATGGGACCCACAAATATTAAAAGTATGTGTTAAAATACAAACTTATCTTCTCAAACCCTCATTCAAACCGTTGATTCTCCAAGATTAAATCCTGACCGTCTTTTATCTACCCATTTGTCCTAGTCAGCTTGTCCTAGTCAGCCCTAGGATTCAAAAACCGCTGTCAAATGTAATATAGATATATATATATATATACATAGATATATATATATATATATATATATATATATATATATATATATATATATATACTATTCATTGCACGTGCCCGGAGGGCACGGAGGTAGTCGTCACCCGGAAGCAAATGCGGAGAGAAGCGGTAGCCAAAATGAAAGAAGGCATGCATGTGTTGAAAGGAGTGTCAGAGGGCAAAAGGAGGAAAAGTAGGGAATAAAACGCAAAAAGATCACTAAAAGCACACCCCAACCCGAACCATTGAACTACCGAATGTAAAAAAATGAGGAGACTACCGGAGACTACTGGAAATTATAAGGAAATTAACGAATTGAGCGAATGAAATTAAACAAAATTGTGTATTGAGGAGACTAAACAGTTAAACAAAATTGAGGAAATTACAAACAAAATGGAAACCCTAGGGATCAGAAAGTACCTGAGGAAGTCATGAATTGAGCACTACCTGAGGAACCAAAATTGATCAGAAAGTACCTACGTTTTGATTAGGATGTCCTCGGGCGTGCAAGATTAGAGGTTTGATTAGGACAATAAAATTGATGCGATGAACGGCACGGGTTATGACACTCCCAGGTCGGGTAATGACAATAAAGTTGCTGCAAGACCAGATGTTTGATAAGAAGACACTCCCAGGACAATAAATCACGATGGTAGATGTCATTGACTACCTGAGCACTACCTGAGGAAGTCGTTTGGGGGGGGGGGGAGAGAGAGAGAGAGAGAGAGAGAGAGAGAGAGAGAGAGAGAGAGAGAGAGAGAGAGAGAGAGAGAGAGAGAGGAGACTAACTGAGGACGGCGTGAAAATGAGCGGAAGAAGAAAGTTTGTGGGAAAATGAGGAAGACAGCAGTTGTGGGACGTAAAAGTTTGTGAGAACGTGAAAATGAGTTACTGGGAATTGTTGAAGCAGTTTTTGTAACCGTTTCTTTTCAAAATGCAGTATATAAAAATTGTGTAAATGCAGTTAAGTAGATTGTCCTAGTCATTCTTTTTGGAGACACGTAGGACAAAGTTGAGACACGTAGGACAGAATTGACACGTAGGAAAAAGATTTGAATTGTATAATAGATTAAACATATTGAAAAATTACAAATCGAACTGAACCATAATAGGTTTCGATGACATATTTCATTCTGAAACAACCAACACCGGTTATTGGCAGTTCGGCTCGGTTTATATGGGTCACGACTGAATACTTTAGCAGAAGAACATTTGGGTTGGGCCCTAAATATTATGAATAAGATCGAAAAAATAACTTGTGTGTAAAAAAATAACATATGACACACATACCTTTTAAAAGCATTCTAAATACATCAAGTAGCATGTAATTGAAAAAACCTGTGAGCAGAATATAAACGGTGAATCTAAATGCATTTTAGAGCATTGTACACACAAAATCGCATTCTATATGCATAATAAATACACCAGAATGGCATGAAAATAACCGGTAGTAGCCTGCCAACAAAGCTTTAATAAAAAGAGAAGAAAATTATTTAATTGCTGCGAGTTAGGTTACAACCTTGCAAGTTAAGCCTCAATTTCTCTCTAAAACATAGGAATGCAGCATCTCAAGCAATACAAAAGGATAGTTGACCTTCTCCCAGCGAAGCAGCTGTAAATAAAATATATAGAAAATCTACATAGGAACTCTCCCCCGACACCCAAAACATATTTTCCTATGAACTGTAACAATCATGAAATTTAAGGAATCTTTAGCTTGAGCAAAATCTCGGTGAATTATTCAAATCATCAAGAATAACTATGGCAAATTATTTCTTGTGAAGTTTATGATTATAAATCAAGAAGTTAACTATTACCAAGACATAGAACAAAATATCTAAGCAAATGAAATCATGGGTTGATAATATTGGGTTGAAATTTACCACTAAAAATCTTATATGAAATGCTGTCATCTATGATTTCCTCTATTTGTTGCTCCACTATCAAAAAGCTAGAAGTCGTAAATGCATACATAAAGTTGATGAAGGGCCTAATTATGCCCCCCAAATGTTTTTGTTACCTTTTTATTTTTTTTCCTTAGGTTTTGGGGGAAGGGGGAAGGTGGCATGAAAAATACAGAGGATAGCTCCATTTACATATAAGCTTCATTATTACTACAAAATCTAACCAAAGTTAAAATCTAATAAAATGTGTATCAATGTCGACGTGTGTCAATGTGTTAGTGTTATTGTGCATGTGAATCATTATGTGTAAATCCTTGTGTGTGTTTTTTTTCCATTTATTGTGTACATTTTTTTTTCCATTTCAATCCATGCGTTAATCATTATGTGTAAATACCCATGTGAACCTTTGAGGAGTCCCTGGAAGTGCATTGACTCAACGATCTCCTGTAGCGACTTCTGTTTTGGATCATCAGCCCTCTTCTTCTCTGGCAATTTCAGCTTCTTTGCAGTCGGTCTCTCAATGTCGAAAACGGGTCTTGGTACGACTAATTTCGTCTTCCTCTTGTGTTCCTTGTTGACAGACTCGGCTGTTTGCAGAGGGGATTCCTCGAGCCCCATGAGCGTAGCTATAAGATTTGGACCTTTCTCCACCTTTGTTAGTGGAGTTGCGGAAACAGGAGTTGGCAACTTCCCCTCTGTATCACGACCTGCACCTTTGAATCTCTCAAAACTGCTGCCCCTACTGGATTGATTAATGCAAGTCTGGTGCTTTTGCTCAATTTACATATACAGAGGATAGAATTAAAAAATGCATTTATCACCAGCGTTGCATTTTTAGATTTTCAGATGAACAAAAAAACCTAAGTTGCATTGTTTAGAGGAATAAAAAAACCTTTTGGAAAGGATGGAATAAAACCGGCTTTTATGTGGGTGAGGATTTTTCATTTATGAGGAAGAATTCAAAAGAACCTGTATTTATTACTTTCATTTTTCAGAGGAACAAAAAACCTGTATTTTAATTCGGATGTATTAAAAACATGTATTTATCAGAGGAAGAATTAAAAAACATGTATTTTTTGAGAGAGAAGTTGATCCTATGATGATTTTGATCCTTCAGGTATCGAGAGTTCATGATTGCAAATTTAATCCAGTACAAAATATCCTAAATCTGGGCCACAGATTGCAGATGTCATTTGATTTGCAGTCCACTAAGTCACTGAAAGAACGAAACCAATCACAGTTACTCTCAAATCATGCGCCCTCCCAAGATCAAACTCCAAATTTATCAAGATCACAGATCACAAAAGAAAAACAACCGAAGAAAAAAGATTGCTTACATGAGATTCGGGGCGGAGAAACTTGATTTCCTGCAAAATTCGCATTCTAAATTGTAGAAAAAGTAGAAAAAGTATTTACATTCAAGTTTTACAGTCCATGTGGAAACCAATTTTTACAGGAAATCAAGTTTCTCCACTCCCATTAAGTGACGTTTCGATTTCCCCCCCCCCCCAAGGATTTTCTCCAAAGACAACATGTTGTTGTTGGGAATTGTTGAGAACTTGTAAATGAGGGAACGGGAATTGAAGACAACAGGTTTTTAGTTTTTAGAACCGTTCCTTATCAAAACTGCCGTAGGTTCCAAAGTTAGAACCGTTTCTTTTCAAAACTCAGTTTAAAACTAATTGTGTGTGAGTAGTTATCCTAGTCATAATTTTGGAGACATGTAGGACAAAGTTGAGACACGTAGGACAAAACGGCTACATATGACAAAGGTCATGAATTGTATAATAGACCCGTTTATAAACTGCCATATAGGACTAAGCTAGGACAATCTAATTAGCTAAAACTTTTTATAAACTGCATTTTGCAAAGAAACGGTTATAAAAACTTCTTACGAACTATTTTCTCACTCAGTTTCACGTTCTCAACCAATTCCCACTTAAAACCGGTTGTATCACTCACTCAGTAATACTGAGAGAAAAATACAATTCTCCCAAAAGTCTCATTATATTGACAGAGGATATCACAGATAAGTGAAAATGGATTCGACAAAAGCAGAATTTGGGCATCAACACAAAACTCCAGAAAACAAAGGGAATGAAAGCCATCATCATCACCCCTACCCATGATTCATACGGTTCAACATGCAGAACAACAGGATGCAAACACATTTCCTTCAAGCAAAGAATCCATCAGCATCACAATGGCTGTCAACAACAATGCCGCGCCATGGATAAAATGGAAGCACCCTCCAATCTTTGACACCCACCCACCCTTATTTACATGTAGATAGCTGATGCTTTGAAGGTGGAAGTCAAGGAAAAATCAGCAAACCACCAATCACACCGACGCTTCATACCATATATACACTGCTTTGATGATCGCTTCGTTGCTCCCATCTGCACCAGATGGACTATGTATCCCTCAACTTGACCTTGATCTCAGACCGGGGAGACAAAACTACAGGGCTTGGAGGTAGGGTGCTGAACTTGCTAACCATATACTTGAAAGTTGGAAGAAAAACGATGTACAACGCACCAAAGATGACCGGGGCTGCAGTCATCCATCCCAACAACTGCAGAAGAAGATTTTTGTTGTTGTAAAGGATCATTAGAGTTGCATTTCGTATTATTTTGTATACGTGCACCAAAGTTGCCAGATCGTCTCCCGGGTGCGAAACCGAGGACAGTCTGTTAACGGGTGAAATGGCGACAGGTAGTCATCTACCGGGCGCAAGAATGACGTGGGAGTCGTCTCCAAGGGGCAATATTGACGGGAAAAAAAACCCGGGTCAACAACAGAAAAAGACAATAAGAAAAAGAAAAAAGAAAAAAGAAAAAAGCCATTTCAACAATGGCATTGATAAATCCAAAAAGAACGAAACTTTTGGGATGGGCAACAGATTCAAACAATGGCATTTCATCAAGTCAAAAAATTTCGAAAGAAGGCAACACTAATATCAAGAATTTAGATAAAAAGTAAGTCTCAATAACCAAAAATTTTACAGCCTCCCCCTAATCTCAGCCTTACAATACCCGAATCCGTAAACAGTAAAATCGAAAATTGATATGTAAGCGGTAGATACGTGCATGCATATTAAAAATGAAAATTGATTTACTAGATTATCAAATACGAAGTTGTTTACGTGTAATTAGTAACATGAATATGAATTTTTTGTGAACAACAATCAATATTCAGTGGTTACTTACATATGAGAAGCAAACAAATACAGTAGCAAACATACACAGTTATATAACCATCATCTAAATTCAAATGACAGAGCATGTTCATCCAAAACATTGAAAGATCAATACAAATTTCATGAAGTGTGTATTACCTTCGTATAGGTACCAAACATGTCATATCAAATGAACAAAATAAAATATAATAAGGCCCTCCGTCAATAGATGGTGGTTATAAAATATGTAGGTGACAAATGCACAACATTCGGGTTATGTAATAGAGTGGTTCTTTTTCCATGGAGAACATATATACATTGCCAATATAGCGAATATATTAAAAATTTTATGTGTCATATGTAAGCAGTTGAGTGGCACATGTGTATCAAATATCAGATGTTCTTCGGAACTCAGTGGCTGGAAGCCAGAGGCTTTATGTCACCTTTAGATTGACCAGCAATGGAGGTTATCTTGCAATTCTGAGCTCTCAATGGAGGTTATTGTTTAAGCGATTTTTGATACATGGTGAAGAAAGCTATAATCATCCTTCCTCTTGGATACTTGCATGTACACCTATTTGAAAGCAGCGAAGCGGGTCGGGAAGCAGTGGGGTGTAATGTTGGCAGCTTTACCTTCCTAGGCATAGACTTCACACCGACTTCTATGTCATCACCGTCTGTTGGCACCAAGCATTGCAGTATACTACAAATCAAAAGTCATTTCCCTATATTCTTTTACTCCGATCATTTTAGACTACTGTAGGGTATCAAGAGTGAATTCCATTACATAATATGCTTCACCATGATGCAAAAAGAAGCTTTCGCCTCTGGATATGGAAATGTATCCATGTCAACTGTCAAGATTTGATAAATATAAAAGTTGCTGGATTATTGAAAATCTTACCCCAGAGCATTTCTACTGCACCCAAGCCATTAGCACCAAGTTTTCATTGTTAATTCTTGAGACTACTGCTGTAGCCAAATGGAAGACCAAAGTTCGCATTATACTCACCTACCGGACCACCATGGATCTTCTATGGACCGGACCTGAACTTTTACATGGAAAAATTTGAGCAATCCTAATTCCTTGGCGTTTTGTTTGTGCAAGCACATTAATTGTAATGCTGGGATCTGGCACATGAATATTTGGTTATGTAAAGTTCAAACATAAATTAATTTCAGGTTTCATGTTAAACTAATCAATTAGTGATAGTCGGCTAGAAATTCTACCTTTTAAAAAAATTGCCAAAATTTTAAAGAACTTACTTACAAAACAAAACATTGCTGTCAGTGAAGAATTTAAACAAAGCTTTAAGGGACTACTCAATTAATTTCTACAGCCAACTATTTGTTCCCCCTGCGTCCTTTACGAATGGAAAACCTTGATTTAAACTGTCAAAATTCGGTGGAAGCAATATGGATCAGAAATTAACGACTGAAATTGAGGGGGGGATATCAATACACGCTTAATGCTAATGCCAACACACACAAGAATGATGCATAAAAGGGGCATATTCTGGAGAATCGCTACAATTTGAAGCCGGGGTATACAGGGCCCTAGGACTATCTCAATGTGTAAAGAAATTTCTATGTAACATAGAAACAAAGAAAACAATCAAGTCGCTAAGCAAAAAGTCGATTACTTATTTACACAGATGTCAGCTGAGATTTGTATGTTACAAAAAGCAAGCGACGGTGAAATTAGTATCTTCCATCGGACTCCATGGCATCTAGAATCGAACTGGGGTTTGGCCCATAGGGTCTTGTCCAAATTACTACACCTAGCAAAAAGGTCAATCAAAACACATTCCAAACACATTATACCATTCCAAAACAAATGAAGTCCCATGACTCAACTCTTGTTAGAAAATACTGCACGGTATATCCATCCGTGAGATGTGCTAAACAACTTGAGATTATATTTATAAGCTTCTCTCCTTAATGTGTAATGCCTCAGGTAACTCTAATCATAAGCCATTGGGGTTTACTTTTTAGTTTAGAACCTCTTCCTATGGCATGACAATGTAAGACAGATATACAATATATTCCAATTTCAACAAAAGATAAAAGGTCTTGTAATAGCAGTTCACACAGCACATGAAGAATGATAGCGACATAAAGTGATGGCACATATCAAAATAGATGAATCATCAAAACTATGATGCAGCACTCCAATGATGCTATTTATTGACCATATAGCATGAAAGGATGTAACTCGGGCAATCAAATCTCTCAACATAGTTGAAACAGCAGATCTAACATTTTTGTCAAGTTCATTGGCTAACGCAACCACTATATGAAGGAAGAATGTTTTGGTCTGATTATCTATACTACTTTTGAGAAATTTGATTAGAATAACATGTATCATTTCAAGCACCGCTTCTCTTCCAAAGTAATGTTCATAGCTACAGGAATTGTAAGATGGCCAAAAAGAGAAGAAGTTTAAGTTAATCAGAAGTAACATGAAGAATTAAGAGTGAAATAAAAACAAAACATGAAGAATTAAGAAGCTTACTTCAGATTTGTGAGTAAGAAATCCAAATGTTGTTGCAAGCGTTTGTCTGAAAGCTGATAATCCAGCAGAAACTGTAATAAAATGTGGCTACACTTCATTGCAAATTGGCTCTATTTGACTTGTTACCATTAAATCTGCAACCCAAAAATAATATCATAGACTTCATGCACTAAAAGAAACAAATACTCGCAGATTATAGCAATAAAAGCAAAAGCAAGCCCATTTCACATTATAACAGAACCAACAATGATTACCCAAAACACAATAGTCATCAAGCAAACACCAAACTAATCAAATTAAACAAATGAAAAAAGTAGTAATAGACGAAAAGAGGCTTACTACAATCAAATGACTAATAGCAATAAGCTGAAGAACAAATAATTCATTTGCAAGCTGATGATGTCCCATCTATGAACTAACTCTATCCAAATCTACCAGTTTTCCCCTCATCAAACTCTAAATTCCCTATCTGTCATCGTATTACAATTTTTTTCCAACTCAATTCAGAATCAGTTAAAAACCACTAAAGATAGAATTTTTGCTTGCATCCGAATCAAAAGCGTTGTAATTTTTTTGATCACCCAAAGAGAGGAAAACCGGACCAAATTATGATTCTTTCTGTATTCCTACATCAACATTGACATGTGCTTCTCCAGGGACTGAAGAACCAAATACTTACAAAATATAGCATTAACAGAAAAGGCAAACCCATTTCACATTATAACAGAACCCAAAATGATAATCCAAAGCAAAATAGTCATCAAGCAAACACCAAGCTAATCAAATGAAACACAGGAAAAAAATAGTAGTAGTAGAAAAGTACTATAATCATTTGAACCAATACCAATAAGCTGAAGAACATATAATTCCTTTCCAAGCTGATGATGTCCCATTATTGAATCAAATTACCAATAAGCAGAAGAACATAAAATTCCTTTCCAAGCTGATGATGTCCCATTATTGAATCAAATCTAACCAAATATACCATTTTTTCCTCATCAAACTCTGATATCCAAATCCTTTCAACTTACTACAATTTCCTTTTTCAAACCCTTTCAGAATCAATTATAACACCAAAGACAGAATTTTTGCTTGCCTCCAACCCCAAAAAGCTGCAATGTTGTGATCGTACAACGATTAGAGAGAGGAAACCCTGATCAAATTATATTCTTTCAGCATTCCTACAACCTGATAGAGTTTTGATAAATGTATAAGGTTATACATGTATATCAAAACTTTGATACATTTATCAAAACATGTATCAGGTTTAAAAGAGAATGTTGATACATTTTTAAATTCAAATTTCTTGGGTCAAAACTCTAACAGGTATCAAAATGTATCAAAATTCTTGGATCAAAAATCTAAGCACTGCATCTCCCCCATAAGACAATCTATAACAAAATTGCCAAAGAATCTGTTTATAAGCCACAATAGCTTTTAGAAAGGACAACAAAAAATATGAAGTGATTTTTGTGTGACATTGCTTTCAACATATTAATCCAACCCTAAAATATCTGTTAGCGGGGCCAGGTTAAATTTGACAACCATTTCTTTGTCCACAAAATAATTTGTAAACCATTTATGAGATTGGTTTAGATCACACAACACAATAACCATGCTGAAAAGGATAACAAAAGGGGATGTCACAATGGAACAAAAATTACAAAAACATAATAACCATGCTTAAGGATGTTACTATTTTAAACCAAGAAGTTACAGTTAAGAACAGAAATAACAAAAGGGGATAGCGTCGACAACCTGGGTTGATCTTGCTACGTTCAGATTCACCCTCATAATGCAAATAAACACCATGCACAAGTTTGCAAAAGGGGAAAAAATCAATCCTGCAACAAATGATGCAACAAATGATGTGTAATTTTTCCAGTATTAATCAATCCAGTTAATTTGTTTTCATGTGGATAATTTTGAATGTGTAATTTTTATAGGTATAGTCAAATTAACAGGATTTAGAATGTGAATGTGGGTAATTTTTTATATGTTGCAACACATTATAACAAACAATAAGTGACAGTGTCCATTATATCCACATAATTGTTATATGTTGCAAAGGACTGGTGATTATCATTGTGGTTATTTTCTGGCACAAAGAAGTATCAAATTTCTGACATTAGACCCACTATACCCATTAAACAACCGGAAACAAATGGCCCACAAATGCACCATTAATATTTAAGCTGACATATTCATGTTCTCTTTAGGACTTGACTAAGTTCCCTTACAATCAAATGTTGAGTTGGTATATGGAATAAATGACGCATCAAAAAGACCAGTCATCAAGGAATAATCACCTTAAGAAAACTGAAGCCGACATTTTCCCAGCAAGTCTCATGTCTTGTTTACCAGGAAAATGTCAAAGAAGGTCCAATCTTGAATGATTTTATACATGCATTAACACACTTTGCCTTTAAATAAGAGCATTTACATATGCAAGATGCATCAACAATGTTCCAATCATATAAGCATAATGCACAGTAAGAAACATAGGAAATATCCTGAGACAATAGTCCTGTCAAGAAAGCGAGAAATAAAAATCTAAATAGAAGCTTCTGGCATGAGTAGAATAATGGTGTTTCCATTTTATCACATTACTTTAAACTCAAATTCTGCATTAACATGTTCAATCGTCATCGATTCCATGTTTACATATAGGTTACTTAACCATTGTCCTTATTAACTTGCCATGATTAACCAAATTATGTGGAAAACATGTGGTGTATTTTTAGAACATGGAAGAAGCCTCATGCAAATGGAGTGCCCATCCAATATGAGGATGTTTTTCTTATTACCAAATCACTTGGTAGCTGTATAACCAAGTGCACTTGAAAAATACATATAACCTGCACATGTTGTCTCCGTGTCATTGTGAATGTGGACCATTTTTTTCCAGGATTGCAACACATTATAACCCAAATATAATAGAGAGGTTTCTAAACCCAAATGACATGATGTTAACATTTCATGATGAAAGGGTGTTAACATATAATAATCATATGCATTAGGTTGTTAACATATTTGTGCATATGAGGTTGTTAACATATAAGAAACATCATGTCATCCTGCATATTAGTTAATGCATATTCATAAGAAACATCCTGCATTTAGAAATGATAAACATCCTACTCATAGGGCACATATCAAATTAAACCGATATAAATTATATCCTGCTCATCGGATTTATTGAATCATTTCCCACTCTCGTTGAATTTTACATGCGAAATTTGTGAAAGAGCAATCTTTGCATAAACAAAATGTGGGAAAGATTTACATGTGAGATTATCGAAGGTGAAGTTGACTTAAAAGAAGAATCTAATACCCACAAATAAACCCCAACATCATGCTTACCACCCATCAACACTCTCGAAACCTGAAGAACAAAAAGAGCGCACTCGAAGAGTTCAAATTAAGCTTACCTTGAAGAATAAAAAAAGCACATCCAAAGAGATCAAATTTAGCTAACCGACTCTAAAATCTCCAACAAAACCCCACCAAATTCTCAAATAAACACCCATTTGTCAAGCGTGCTCAACAACCCAAAATATTAAATTTGGTTAAAAAGCAATCTTTGATTAAATTTACCTGTGAGATTATTGAAGGTGAAGTCTCCGTAGAGGAATAATCATGCCCACAAATAAACCCCAACAACATTCATACCACATGTCACATTCTCGAAACTTGAAGAATAAAAAAAGCACACCCAAAGAGTCAATGTTTGCACGATCACGCGACACATTGAAAGAGGACTAATAGAGAAATTGTGAATTAATACTCTTTGTTTTAATAGTCAAAGTTTGCCTGCAAATAAACAAAACATTCTTTGTTTTACTTTTTCAGAACATAAGGTTTGCCTATTATAGATCTGAAAAGCATTACTTATTTAAAAACAAAGCAATCCAAATATTCAAACCATCCCATTTGTTTGGTTGAACTCTAAATTATGCATTGCATGTCACTCATTGGTGAATAAAAATAACATCAACTTGAAGAACAAACCAATATATTCTTCTAGAAATAGGAAGAAAGTATCAACATGCCAGATTCTATAATGAATGAACTAAACCAAGTAGTCGGCTATCATATTTTTTCCTTTAAATGCACATACAATTCGATTTAATTCAATCTACAATACAGCAAATATTCAACCAAAAAGGCCTAACCAACCAGTAAATAATCTCCAGCTTCTAAAAAGGCCTAAAAAGACTTCGATTCCAATTCCATTTCAAACAGATTAAGATTAAGATAGCTCCTCAAAATCAACTTAACCTCAATAGAAATCAAATCAAACTACCAATTCGATTCAATTGAATATCCACAGGCAACACATTCAGGGTAGTTATCCTATAGCAAGGTCACAGTCCTCCAAAATCTATGTAGAGGTTACCCAATTCCACCAGATGCACACAGATTCTTCAAGAAACCACACATATTCTTCAAGAAACCACACAGATTCTTGCAGAGTTGTTTAGTGAGTATCACCTTCTTGGTCACAGTCCTTAGTTCCTTCTTCCTTGGGCTGACAATGTTCTTCAGATCGGGGACCTGAACCGTGTTCTTTAGATCGGCCAGGGCTGAGGTCAAGTAGCTACCGGATCCCCTTCTCCAAGAACTGAATATGCCATCTCAAGAACTTTTCCTGAATATGTCATTGTGAACGAAGCCCTGCTCCCTTCTCGGGTCTTCCTCCTCCGGTGGCAGATCCGGCGTGGGGGTCGAGATGATCAATGTGTTGAGGGATGTCGTGATGATTGATGCACAGATTGGGGGGGTGAGATGAGCTGAGGTTTTGGGGGAGATCAGAGAGGGAGGGAAGGAGGGGGGATATTTTAGAGGAGCTGCGATTTTTGGTGTTGCCCTAAGCTTTAGGGGTTGCGATTTTTGGTGTTGCCCTGATCTTTGATGACGGAGAGAAACTCTCAGCTCAAGGCAGCAGTATTTGACAGTGGGATTTGAAAAGTCACGGGGCTTTGGTTTTCCCCATAGTTATCATCCTAAAATTCAAGATTTCCCTCCAAAACTATCCCTCATGATAAATTTTTCAAATTCAAAAACATCTTTCAACCATTCCCTCCAAATTACACAACACTTTATCCCTCAATTTCTCTTGTCTCAATTTCTCATGTCTTATTCAATTTCTCAACTCTTATCAAAAACTCTTATCCAAAATCTCTTGATAAGATCCCGGTTTTATAGAATATATATATATATCTATATTATAAAAGAGGGATGTTATCATGGGTTTTTGGATAAGAGAAATTGGATAAGAGATATTGGTTAAGTGTATTGTTGTATGTGGATATGTGTATTGTTGTATAAGAGATTTTGGATAAGAGATAATGGATAAGAGATAATGGATAAGAGAATTTGGTTTTGGTTATGTGTAATTTGGTGTGATGTTGAATTTGATGGGGGTTATGTGTAATTTGGTGTGTATGTATATAGGGTATGATGAGAAATTGAGAGAGGAGATATTGACTTTTGAAAAAAAAATTTAACCACTTCCCTCAAATCACATCACGTTGCCTTCTCTTCACTGTCAATTGTTTTAAAAAAATTTGAATTTAACCTCTTATGTTGCCGTCTTCACATCATTTGTGTGGGAAATTTTCTGGCGGGAAAAGTTTTGATCAAATCAGCTCAAAATTTGTGTGGGAACTTTTTGGGCTTTTGATTATTAGTTTGATCTCGCAGCTAATCTCATTTCTCCCACTCCATCTTCTTCTACCTCCAGCTTCCTCTTCTTCTTCCTTCACAAACGCCAGGCAGCACACCACGAAGAGCACCCTCTTCTTCTTCCTTCACAAACGCCAAGCAGCAACCACGAAGAGCACATCAAGCAGAGCAAGTGTCCTCTCCACCTTGAGAGCTTGAGAGCTTGCGAGCTTCTCCCTTCCTCTCCACCTCAACGCTGGGTGAGCTTCATCACTTCTCAATGACAGGACCCAAAATAATTCTCAAACTTTATATTCAAAATGAGTTTGCAAAAATTGTTTTTTTCATATGCAATACTTGCTTACTTGCTTATTGAATAGATTTAATTTTGACAGGACTCAAAATTCAAAATTCAATAGATTTAATTCAAAATTCATATTCAATAGATTTAATGCAATACTCAAAATTCATATTCAATAGATTTAATTGTTTTTTCATATTCAATGACAGGACTCAAAATTCATTTTACATACTTGCTTATTGAATAGATTTAATTTTGAATATATACTTGATTTCATATGAGCAAGGTCAAATTTTGAATATGCTTGACATACTTGATTTCATAAGCTTATACATGAAGATTATACATGAAGATTTCATATGGGAAGATTTCATCAAAACTGATTGAATTATTGAAATTGTTGAGCTTATTGAATTTGAAATTGAAATTGTTTGAAATTGAAATTGAAACTGTTGATTATACTTGAACAATTATTGAAATTGAAATTGTTGAGCTTATTGAATTTGATTTCATTTGTGTGGGAAGATTTCATAAGCTTATTGAATTTTGGCCTGTGCAGATTTCAAATTCCAGCATTATGTATTCTGTTGATTATACTTGAAATGATATTGGATGGGAGCTTGCTGATAAGATTTTTCATTTTGATAAGCTCTTGGTGAGCTTTGTGGGTTTGAGGGCTTCATCACATCCTTTGTGAATTGGTGAGCTTTGTGAACTTTGCCTTTTTTCATTGCTATTAACAAATTTTTGCTTTGGTGATGAAGCTCTATCCAATTTGAAAGACAGGACATATATTTTTTATTATCAGTAGCATATGTGATAACTGAGTGATTGAAGATTGAAAATTGTTTTTTATGATGTATGAAGATTGAAAATTGTTTTTATACTTGGTGAAGCTTGAGTATGTTCACATTATACAGGAACATTTCACATTATATAGGAATATCCTGTAAATAGGAATTGAGTATGTTCACTTGGTGAAGATTGAAAATTGGTGAAGTAAATAGGAATATCCTGTAAATAGGAATTGAGTATGTTCACATTATATAGGAATATGTAAATATGAATTGAGTATGTTCACCAAGTGAGTTGTTCACATTACCAAGTGAATATTCTGTTTTCTATTTACATTAGCATCAGGATTGATTGAAAATTGTGTTTATACTTGGTGAACATCACCAATTCCTATGTCATCCACTAGAATTGCAGGACAATATGGTTGAGTTGGTCATAAAACTCCATCATGTTTACTGATATATATAGATTCATTATTTTAATTACATATATGGTTGAGTTGGTCATAAAACTCCATTTACATTGGAACAATGTTAATAGAATTGTTTCAAACTCCATGAATATTCATAAACTCCATTTACATTGGAACAATGCTAAATAGAATTGCAGGACAATGCTAATATAATTGTTTCAAAAATGGGCAATCAATCAAAATTACACATTTTTAAATTCAACATTCAATGATTGAATGTGAACTTGGAGCAAATGCCCTGCAAACAATTTGTCCTGCAATCAATCATTGAATGTGAACTTGGATGTATTTTCAATGAGAATTTCAACATTCAATGAGAATCTCATTGATGTAATTTTCACAACACAGGCAATCAATATTTTCAATGAGACCTTGGATGTTAACTTGAAATTCTCATTGAATGTTGACATGGATGTAAAAAACACCAATGCACACTTTTTCAATTTCAACACTTTTGATTGCCACCAATGCACACTGTAAATTGAGATAGGCTTGAAATTGGTGTTTTTTACATGGATGCAATTTCAAAAATTTTGATTGCCTGACAGGATTTTCATTGCACACTTTGTGTTCTTCATTTCTTTTCATAACACATATGATAATACATTGTCCTGTTAACACATATGATAACACATATGATAACACATATGATAATACAAACTTTTTTGATAAACATTGTCCTGTTAACTTGAATCAAATTTTATGTCTGCAATTTTTTGGTGAACATTGCAATGGGGTTAAACAGGATTGTCCTAAGCTTTCTTAGTTATAACTTGAATTTTTTGGTGAACATTGCAATGGGGGTAAACAGGATTGTCCTAAGCTTTCTTAGTTATAACTTAGTCATACATGTGATAACTTGAATTTCTTAGTTATATGATCAAAATTTCTGACTTTGAATCTCATTGAATCTCAAGTTTCCTAAGCTTTCTTAGTTATCTCATTGTCCTAAGCTTTTTCATACATGTGATAAAAAATTTCTCATTGAATCTGAAGTTATATGTGATAGCTTTTTTTTCTCAGTTGATACTTGATACATGCAATTTCTGAGTTATATAGCTTTTTTTCTCAGTTGATACAATGATCAAATTTTGGAATGGATCAAAATTATCTCATTTTTATCAAAATTATCAAAATGATCAAATTATCTCATTGTCCTGTTAATATGTGTTATCCAAGTTTTGATAAACATAAATCCAAGTTAATAATGTTCAATTTTTAACATTTTTAACATAAATCCAAGTTAATAAATCCAAGTTAACATTTGTCTGCAATGGGACAATGCATTTTTTTGATAAACATTGTCCTGTTAACATTATAAACATAAATCCAAGTTAACATTATTAACATTTTGATAAACATTATGTCTGCAATTTCATATCAAATTATGTTTATCCAAGTTTATGTTTCCTGTGACCAATTTTTTTGATAAACATTGTGATAAAGAGAGCTTCAAACATTAGTGTTAATGTATAAAGTTTGGATATTGTTTCTAGCATTGTTATTGGTTCTAGCAGTTTTTTATTTCATGCAGTTTTTTAGTGTTAATGCATTGTTATTGTTTCATGCATTGTTATTGTTGGTAAAGAGAGCTTCAAAAATTAGTGTTAATGCATTGTTATTGTTTCATGCAGTTTTTTATTGGTTATATAACCAAGCATTGTTTTTGAACTTGGATATTTGTTAACATATGCACACATACACCAATGAAATTGGAAATCTGTTCAAAAACATACACTAAGAACACAAAAAATAATTTT
This sequence comes from Scilla litardierei, assembly GCA_030789695.1. Taxonomy (NCBI): domain Eukaryota; kingdom Viridiplantae; phylum Streptophyta; class Magnoliopsida; order Asparagales; family Asparagaceae; genus Scilla; species Scilla litardierei. The sequence continues at coordinate 36,923,072 of CM061130.1, forward strand.
TGAACTTGGATGTAATTTTCTCCATTTGTGCACACATACACCAATGCACACTTTTTCACTTGAAACTTTAATTTTGAAACATGGATGTAATTTTTGAATTAATATAAGGAAAAAACTGAGAAGCACACTTTGTTAACTTGAAATTCAAGCTGGAGATAGAAGAATTTAGCATATGTGTACAAAAGAATTGAGCTCTCACAAACTTGGAGATAGAAGTTTGAGGTATATGTATAAATTATACAATTCAGCTCTCACAAGATTTTTTGAATGTCCAAAAAACTGAGAAGATAGAAGAATGTGTATGTGTATTGAATAAATATTGAATAAATGTGTATGTGTATGTATGATTCTCAATTTAAATCCTGTTTGAATGTTGTGTTTAAATTTACTGATGATTGCAATTCTAATGAATTGCAATTTAAATCCATGTCAACATTCAATCTTGTTCAATGTTGACTTGAAATTCAATTAGAACTCAATTTATGATCCTCAACATTCAATGATGCAATTAGAAGTTAACAATATCCTGTCAATCAATTTATGATCCTCAATTTAAATCCTGTTTCAATGAGAATGTTGTTTAAATTCAAAAAACTGTGATGAAATTCATTTTATTGTGTTCAATTTATGATATCAAAAAAATTGCATAATAGATATCAATGCTAAACTTGGATAATATATATCAAAAAAATTGATTATCCAACCTTAGAAATGTTTGAGTGAGTGAATGTCCATGTTAGCATAGAAGCAATGCTAATTTTCATACCTGGAAATTAGCATATGGATGTTGAAAAATTTCAGTGAGTGAATGTCTAGTTTAGCATAGAAGCAATCCTCAATCAACCCTGGACATGATTGTTGACATAATTTTCATATGGCTGTTGAAATTTTTTTTGAGTGATGATGTGATCTTCATATAACCTGGACTTGATTGAGTAACCAAAATTTTTTACTCTTCATAATTTTTTGAGTAACCAATATTCTGAGTAACCAAGTCTTGGATTGTTGACATAATCTTCATATAACTCAGGATATGTTTTCAATCTTCATATATAATCTTCATATATAACTCAGGATATGTTTTCAATCTTCATATATAATCTTCAGATCAAGGAAGACCATCAAGCAAGCATCAAGAACTCATCTTTTAATTTTCTTCTTTTAATTTGCATTTTCTCATTTTCTTCTTTTAAATGACCCTCACATTTTCTCATTTTCTTCTTTTAAGATCACGGGAGAGCTCAAGCACCCTCTTGGTGAGCTTTGTGGGTTTGAGGCCTTCATCACATCCTTTGTGAATTGGTGAGCTTTGTGAACTTTGCCTTTCAGCTGTTTGGTTATGTGCAATAAACATTTATATTATAGGAAAAAAAATTATTGCAATCTTATAGCCATGAAAAAATTGTAATATAAATGTTTCCTATTTGTTTTTATATTACAATTTTTTGCCTGTTGAGTTAAACTATACATAAAACAGGACATATAATCTTTCAGCTGTTTTCCTATATGAAGATCTCATGTATATGTCCTCTTTTAAAAAAATTATATATGAAGATCTCAAAATTATATATGAGTTAAATTATATATGAAGATCTCATGTATATGTCCTGCAATAAACATTTATATTGTTTTTTTCATATTCAGAAATTGGATGAGAGCTTGATATGAAAGAATATTGGATGAATATTGAAAGAATATTGAGAACTGATTATTGGTATGAGATTTGTGAAAGAATATTGAAAGAATATTGAAAGAATATTGAGAGCTTAATTTGTGGATAAGAGATTTCAGCCAAACATTTCAGCCAATATGTTATGGGTGTATAACAAAAGAAAAAGTTTGCTTATGAGTGTATTTGAGTGTATTTGAACATTTCAGCCAATATTTTTAGTTCAGCCAATGTGAATACACCCATAAGCAGATTGGGTTAATTTTCATCACATACATATGGGTGAACTAAAAATTTCATTGGCTGAACAAAAATACACCCATACACATGTTCAGCCAATTTGAGTGTATTTGATATATGAGATCTTCATATATAATTTTTGACTGTTGGGTTTAGTTAATCTTGAAAGACAGGACATATACTTGAGTTTGCAATTGAAAGAATATTTTAAGAATAACTGAATTTTATAAACTGAATTTTATAAACTTAATTTTTGAATGTTGGGTTTGAGTGACAGTCAATATTGAAAGAATATTGAGAAATGAGTTTGAAAATGAAAGCTTGAGTATTGTTTTTTTCATATTCAGAAATGGGATGAGAGCTTGATATGAAAGAATATTGGATGAATATTGAAAGAATATAGAGAACTGAGTATTGGTATGAGATTTGTGAAAGAATATTGAAAGAATATTGAGTGCTTAATTTGTGGATAAGAGATTTCAGCCAAACATTTCAGCCAATATGTTATGGGTGTATAACAAAAGAAAAAGTTTGCTTATGAGTGTATTTGAGTGTATTTGAACATTTCAGCCAATATTTTTAGTTCAGCCAATGTGAATACACCCATAAGCAGATTGGGTTAATTTTCATCACATACATATGGGTGAACTAAAAATTTCATTGGCTGAACAAAAATACACCCATACACATGTTCAGCCAATTTGAGTGTATTTGAACAAAAATTTCATTCAGCCAATGTTCAAATATGTTCAAAACCCTTGCCATCAAATACACTCAAATTTTTAGTTCAGCCAATATTTTTAGTTCTTTGAACATATGGGTGTATTTGAACATATGGGTGTATTTGAACATTTCAGCAAATATGTATTTGAGTGTATTGACCAACAATTCAGCAAACATTTCAGCCAAACATTTTAGCCAATATGTTATGGGTGTATAACAAAAGAAAAAGTTTGCTTATGAGTGTATTTGAGTGTATTTGAACATTTCAGCCAATATTTTTAGTTCAGCCAATGTGAATACACCCATAAGCAATTTCATCAAATACACTCACATTGGCTGAACATTTTTAGTTATGGGTGTATTCACATTGGCTGAATGAAATTTTTGCTTGATCAAATTACCTTGATGAAAATTCATCAAGAAAAATTTAACTGGATGAAAATTTTTCACATCAAGTTAACACATGAATGTTGGTCTGCAGTTGGGTGTATTCACTGTGATTTTTGTATATGTTGAATGTATTCTAATATCTTGATTTTTAATATCATTCACTGTGATTCTTTTAATGTCATTGGGTGTATTTACTGTCATTTGGCTGAATGATATTACAAAAGTCTATGCTGAAATTTGAATGTATTCAAGTTAACATATAAAAATTTGATTAAAGTTGAATGTTACTCACCAATTTCATTTCTTATCCATTTCCTCATAACAAAAGCTTATTTCAAGTTTCAAACAAATTTCATTTTCTCATCAAGTTTCATCAAGTTTTATTTTCTCATCAAGTTTCATCAAATTTCATTTTCTCATTTTTTCATCAAGTTTCAAACAAGTTACAGTTGAAAGAGAAAAATTTCAAAGAGAAAAATTTCATTCAACTTAATTTCATTCAAAGAGAAAAATGGATAAGAAATTTCATTCAAAGAGAAAAATTTCAAAGAGAAAAAGTTTCAAACAAGTTACATTGCTACTTTGTTGTTGTCTGTGATAAAATTTGGATGAAACAATTATTTTGTTACAACGCATATTTTATCTATGCGATCCCTACAGCTATCAATCTACACCCATAATTGACATTGACTAATTATCTCTTAGTGTTCTGAGTGAACTTATCTGGTAGGTTCATGATCAAGTCTCCAAGATAAACACAAAAAATACATAACTCCAATCCAGCAAACCTACATAATCTCCATGTCATACACTTCCATTGTATCCATATCAATCGTCTTTTTCATGTCTCACTCTGGCCTACTTTTAAATCCACTGGTATTATTGATGTAGCTCTGTAGTTATAGAGAATTTGGATTCGCATGTAAAGAGACAACATTAAAGAAACAAGTGGAAACCCCCGAGATAAAGCCAGTCTACTCCAAAGGATTAATGCTTGGGCTTTAGAAGAGGAAAATGTTGTGTCAGAACCCAAAAAGGAGGATATTTTGTGATATGAATGTAGCTGAATTGAATGATCTTATTAGAAATATCAGAGTTTTCCATTCTGCCTAGAATGTGGAGTTGCAGGAATCCTTTGTGGAGCCTGATTCTGGAAAGCAATGGATAAATAAGCAAATTGACAGGTAATCTTTTTTATCAGAGAAATCAAGGTATTTGATGGTGCAATGAGTTATTTCAGTTCAACGTATAAAAGGGTAAAACTAAAGGATATAATTTTCCGGAAAAGCTGCCATAATTAGATGAAATGAAATTGTTAATGATAAGTAGTTCCTAGGATTATTATGCATAAATAGTTTTGGAAACAGAAAGATTGAAAGTTTAGCTATTGAGACAAATAATCACATTGCTATGATAGTTCATATATATATTTGTATATATTCATGAATACTTACCTATATATGATATTTTATATAATTGAATGCATGATTATGGATGTGTTAAAGAACTTGAATTATTTGGAGATAAATTTTGACTATAAGAAAATATTGAATGTGCTTTTTTGATAGAAAACACATAACGCAACTCTACCAAAACTACAAGGGAAATGACTGCGTCATGATCATTGATGAATAAGATGTGTCTAAGACTGAACAATCCCTACTTAAGGTTGATTATGATTTGTGGATCAAAATGGATACCTTATGAAATAATGCCAAGGAATGCCTGAGGTTTGGCAAGGATTTGTTACAGTTTGTATTTTTTTATTTACAATTACAGTTTGTATTTGGTGTCAAATAAGTGACAAATCTTTTGTTGTGTGGTTATCCATATTATTACTTTAAAAGGATCTCCCTGTGCTTTTTCTATTTCCATGTGCTGTGCATTTCCCTTTTACTCCATATAATTTCTGATTGAGGACTGACATATTGTATGGAAGGAGCTTTTTATTCAAACCAAACTTATGTGGATAATCGAGAGATCTCCATGTGCTTTTTTTATTCCACACAATTCTTCTTCCTTTTAAGTGATTTGCATGAAAGTGTGGATCTGGGCACCATGGCTCGGCAACTTTTAGAATTTGTACAGAAGGAAGTGGATTCTGAAAGGATTTGGGCTTCACTTGACATGCTTCCACCTCCTCACAATTTGTGGGATGATATCATCAATGTAGCCGTCGAGCCTCACCTTAATAGGCAAGTAGAATCTAATAGTGTCTGTACGATGTATTTTCAACCACGGTCTTATTATCTCCCATTCAGAAATGTGAGAAAAGTCTAACACAATTAGTAGTCTTGATTTGAAATGCCCTGATTCATGGAAACTGGAAATGAACTCTATTAATCTCATGGCTTGGCTCCATTGAATATTCGAGATGTCATCGGCTTAATATGCATACTTCCTGTAGGTTTGTGAGTGGATTATGTTCAAGAGTTCCTTCATCCTGATGTAATGCCTTTGTGGGGGGAGGGATTTACAACAAGGCAGAGCAAATATCTCAGGAGTTGCAAGAAGTTTGGCATTAGCCTGGTGTTTATGCTTAGCATGCACTCATGGAAGCAAAATTCATTTAATTGCAAAATTCATTAGCATGGGGGGAGGGATGAATATTGTAAATGAACCAGAGGTTTGTTACTGAAACCATGCCATGAAGCAAAATTCATTTAATTGCAAAATCATTTCATAAAATTCATTATTATTTTCTACGTGCAGACAATTAGGTATTCTCTTTTGACATGAAGGATGCACTTGGATTTTGAGCCCTGAACATCAAAAGTCAGGTTTGTTATCTAAATTTTTTTTGCTTTTTTGTTTTGCAAGTTAACTTTGTCGAGTTTGTTAGATTATTGCTAATTTAAATTTTTTGATTAGCTGGAACCATTATGTTGTTAAATATATGAGAACTTGGCCATTGGTCAACATGATGGCACATTTTCATTTTTTAACTTTTTCATCCTAGAAAACTTTTGTGTGCCAATCGAGGCAAAAAAATAATCCAAACTTTGATATTTTAACTTGATATTTTAACATGGATGATTAGTTATCAAATATATGCTGAAAAGTTATCCTTGAACCATTAGTCAAGTTTAATTGCAGTTGAAAATATATTTCTTCTATAATACATATTGCTGAAATTCATTAGTTTACAAAAAATGATGGAACTAGCATATGCATATGGAACTAACCTCTGTGTTAACACCATTAGTTAACAAAACATGATATCGTAATAACATGTGATGCAACCATTTGACAGCTGCAATTAATTAGTTAACAGGATGTCCTATATGAGTTATTTCTTAATGGTGTCAACAATTTTCTGTTAACTAAACCGTATATGTATTTTTAAACATGATAATACTTACAGTGACACCCCTATATTTCCCAGCAATATATGTATTATAGAAGAAACAACTCATCGGTTGGGTTTAATGAACCAAAACCTCAACATTAAATTAATGAGAGCTCTCACATGCGATCATGCAAGCACCCGTGAACTAACCTCTATTTTAACACCATTAGCTAACCATGATATCCTAATAACATGTCCTAGAAGTATTTCACAGCTGCAATTCATTACTTAACAGGATATTCTAATAACTCATAACAAACACATATAGGATATCATGTCATGGAACCATTTGACAGGTGCAATTCATTAGTTAACAAGATGGAACTAGCATTCATTAGTTAACAGAATGGAACTAAAAAGTTTGGATCATTTTTTGACAGGCACATTTCTCATTATTAGGATATCATGTTTTTTGCAGGATGGAACTAAAATGTGGGTCAAAATTGAGAGCTTGGTGAAATTGAACTCAAAAATTGGTACTGGATATACTTTTAAGCTCTCAAATTTTTTTGAGAACTTTTGACAGTTGAACTTCTGACAGGTGAACTTTTGAATTCTCAACAATTTTTGAGAACTTTTGACAGGTGAACTTCTGAGCCTGTAACAGTACCAATTTTTAAGATCTTGATAAAATTAGACTCAAAATTTTTGAGAACTGGATGAAATTGAACTCAAAAAAATTGACATTACTGCATTGTTTGTGTTGTAGTAGTAGCGGATGTTTTGAAGTAGTAGATGAGCCTGTAACAGTACTCTTTTTGGCAATCCTCTATTTGTTTTGAAGTAGTAGCTGATGCATTGTTTGTGTTGTTATTTTTGCAGGGTGTTGTTAGTGGTCCTTTTTGCATCGTTGGATCTGCTGAGAACATTGGGAATGCTTGCCGATTACAACATGGGAGTCATATCATGGGGAATACTGAATTGGGAAATGTTGCATCATACAAAATTAATCTTGAAACATATGAGAACAACACAATCATCATGTTAAAATGGGTTCAAGGATTCCAGACCGAGCCTGAGGGGCTAAAGCTTGCAGTTTGCGGAAGAACTTGGGATTCCCAACTGAGCTTGCAGGAGGAGCTGAAGCTTACAGCTTATATATGAGTCCTTACGTTCATTGCATCAAAGCCTATTGTTGCACCCATCTGAACTAAAGGGCAAGAAGCTAAAGAAGACGTTTCTGGGAAGTGCAAGTTACTAGATGAATGTGCATCAATGAGACAATTTTGTCTGAATGTTTTGGAGCAAATATTTTACTCTACAAACCAATTTATGTGCTTAAAAAACTTATGGCAAAGGACTGTATGATTTGTATGATTTCTCTGTTAAAGTGCATTGCGTACATGTACTTCTTCATGTAATTGATACCTTCAATGTCAATTGATACATGTAATTGTGGTTTATCATTAAAGTTGCTGATTGTGTTTATCACCGAGACAGTAGTATGAGGAGATTGTTGATTTTGTGTTGTTGTAGGAGACTATGGAGATTGTAATGGTTGTTTGAAATATGTAAAATTTTGAACTTTAATGTTGATTCACAGAATTTTTTGTCAGGGTGTCCAATTGTTGAGGAAATATTTATGTACAATATGAAGGCAATTGACTTGAAGTTGCTACAAAAAAATTCTAATGTTGAAATTGCATTTGTTAGGTTGTGTTTTTTGGTTTGATATGGTTTGATATTCATAGTTTGAATGATTTCATATGTTGGTTTGATATTCACAATTTTGAATGCATATCAATACTGGAAAAAACTATATATTTCATTCAAATTGTGAAAATCCTATCAATTTTATTTCAAACTTGAATGAAATATCAAACCATATTTCATTTCCAGTATTGATATGCTACAAAAAAACTGTGAAAATCATATTTCATTCAAGTTTTATATGGTTTGATATTCACTGCTTGAATGTAATATACATTTTGAATCAAACTGGCAATTCTGGAAGTAAATGTCCAAAGCTCATCAAAACCATATACCCCAGGCAGTATGGATTTTCATCAAAACCAGTTTGAGATGGATTGATATTATGAAATTATGAAATTAAAGAGCTTGATATGGCAGTAAGTACATCAGGCAGTATGGATTTTCAATGATGTAGAGATTTGATCAAAACCAGTTTGATATGCTTAACATATACCCCAGTTAGTATGGATTTTTCATCAAAACCATATACTCATCAAAACCAGTATGATATGGATTTTCACAGTTTGATATTTTAGGCCTTTCCATATCAAACCAATTGCCATTCATTAGAAAAGCAAATTTTATATCAAACCATATCACATTTCATACAATTAACAGTTGAAAATATTCTTAGAGCTCTGGCCATTTGGTTTTGTATCAAACCAATCTGGATAATAACAAACCAAATGCCATTCCAGAATAATATCAAACCAAATCAACCTGTTAATTGAATTTGGTGTACAATGGAATTTGGAATAAACTGAAATGAAACCAAATGAAACATATGTGAATAAACTGAAACACAATGAAACCAAATGAAGGATTTCACAGTTTAAATGGGATTTCACAGATATGAATGAAACCAACAATTTGAATGGGATTTCACATATATGAATGAAACAATGAAGGATTTTCACAGTTTAAATTTGAATGAAACCAAATGAACACCAAAATATGATTTTCACAGTTTGATATGTCAAAAATGAAAACAAAATTTGAATGAAATATTCTGTTTACTAATTGGATTTTCACAGTTGCCAATTGGATTTTGGTGTACATTTGGCTGTTAATTTCACAGTTTGATAAGTTAAAATTTCAATGAAATGCAGTATTGCCAATTTCAATGAAAGTTTTTGTGCCACTACATTCTTTTGTATTTTTACGCTAATTTGTTGTTCTTTTAAATTTGGCTGCAGAAATAATTTTTTTGCGGAATAAAGATTTCGCGGGGGAAAATCTTAACTGAACCGTGCCCGCGGGCACGAGGTATGACTAGTATATATGTATATATATATATATATATATATATATATATATATATATATATATATATATATATATATATATATATATATATATATATATAAGTCATTACCCGTACCCATAGGGCACGGTTTATTTAATGGCTGAGTCCCCCCTCCCAAACAAATTTCAAGTCACCCCAAATTTCAAGTTTTCCCCCAAAATTTCAAGTTTCCCCCCAAATTTAAGTTTTTCCCCAAAATTTAAATTTCCCCCCAAATTGTTTTGTTTCAATGCAGTGTATATGTATATACAGTGCAGTGTATATGTATATACAGTGCAGTGTATAAGTGTTTACAGTGCAGTGAATATGTGTGTACAGTGCAAGAAGTGCTGTCTTTTGGGACCTTAGTCAGCACTTGTACTAAACAACCATTGTCTAAGGTCCCAGATAGAAAGTGCTTTTTTAGTACAAGCAATGTCTATGGTGGACTTTTAACAGCGCTTTTACTAAAGAAGCGCTGTCTATTGGGACCTTTGACAGCGCTTGTACTAAACAAGTGCTGTCTAAGTTTCCAAATGGACAATGCTTTTTTAGTACAAGCGCTGTCTGTGGTGGACCTTTAACATCGCCTTTACTAAAGAAGTGCTGTCTATTGGGACCTTTGACAGCGCTTGTAAATCGCTATTAAAACCAACCCCCTTTAGCAGCGGCGAGATAGACAACACGCAGAAGTGCTGTTAATGACCTTATTTAAGCGTTGTTAAATGTCCCTTTTGTAATAGTAAATGATATGATTTTTAAGCCTAATTTTGTCTTCTCTTATTTTTCAGTTGAATATTTCGATCTCACAGTTCCAAAGGACATTTTTGCGGATTTGCCTCAGCTCGGAACTATTTCAAAAGTTCATGGAAAATACGGATTTTTATTAATGATATGATTTTTATAAACTAAGTTTTTCTTCTCTTATTTTTAAGTTGAAGATGGCAATCTTTCAGTTCCATCGGACATTTTTACAGATTTTTCTGACTTCAGTGCTATTTCTACATTTTCTAGCAGATATGGATATTTTTAGTAAATGACATGATTTTTATAGCCTAAATTTGGCTTCTCTTATTTTTGGCGATCTATCGGTTCCAACAGACATTTTTGCAGATTTTAATTAACTTGGAACTTTTTATTAAATGATATGAATATTTGGCCTCATTTTGTCTTCTTTTTTCAGTTGAAGATGGTGATCTCCCGATTTCAACAGACATTTGAGCGGATTTTTCTGAGCTCCAGTCTATTTTCTATATTTCCTGTAAGATATGGACCTTTTTATTAAATTATATGATTTTTATATCCTAATTTTGACTTATCTTATTTTTGCAGTTGAAGATGGCCATCTCCCGTTTCAAACGAAATTTTTTGAAGATATTTCTAAGCTCGGGGCTATTTTTCTACATTTTAAGGAATAAATGGAACATTGTATTAAATGATATGATTTTTGGCCTAATTTGTCTTCTCTTATTTTTTAGCTTAAGATGGCGATCTCCCAATTCCAACGGACATTTTTGCAGATTTTAATTAGCTTGGGGCAATTTTTCTACATTTTGTGGAAGATATGGACCTTTTTATTAAATGAATGAATATTTGGCCTAATTTTGCCTTCTCTTTTTCAATTGGAGATGGCAGACTTTCCATTCCAACGGGCATTTGAGCGGATTTTTCTGAGCTCCGGACTATTTTCTACATGATCTGTATGATATGGACCTTTTTATTATATTATATGATTTTATAGCCTAATTTTGTCTTCTCTTATTTTTTAGCTGAAGATGGCCCTCTCACATTTCAAACGGAAATTTTTGAAGATTTTTCTGCACTCGGGGCTATTTTTCTGCATTTTATGGAAGATATGGATCATTTTGTTAAAAGATATGATTTTTGGCCTAATTTTGTTTTCTCTTATTTTTTAGCTGAAAATGGCAATCTCCTAATTCCAACGGATATTTTTTCAGAGTTTTTTTGACCTCGAGGCTGTTTTCTACATTTTCTGGAAGATATGGATCTTTTTATAAAACCATTTTATTTTTTGTCCTAAATTTGTCTTCTCTTATATTTTCAGATGAAGATGGTGATCTCCCAGAAGGGACACTTTTGCAAATTTTTCTGAGTTTCGGGATATTTTCTACATTTTCTGTAAGATATAAATCTTTATATTAAATAATATGATTTTTATAGCCGAATTTTGTCTTCTCTTATTTTTCAGTAAAAGATCAGATCTTCCAGTTCAATTGGATACTTTTTGCGGATTTTACTTAGCTCTATATTTTCTGGAAGATGTGGATCTTTTTATTAAATGATATGATTTTTGGCATAGTTGGGAGCGGGGTGTGCCACCCTTGTATCCATGTCATCTCACATCATGTTGTATTTTGATTTTAATCAATGCAGTTTGTTTAATGTTATATGTCTCATGATTTTTATTTCAATAATTTTCGCCAAAATTATTATTATAAAATAATAATAAGTTTATAGTATTTATAAATTTCTTTCATGAAGAAATAATGTAGTAGATTAACCCATTTTCATAATAAATATATTCATTAGTAAGGCTTAAAAATGGGCCCGGTCCGTTTGCCAGCACTAATTTTACCATTGTAGGAAAAACAAAACAAAAAAGAAAGAAAGACAAAGAGTAGTTAACAGTCTGATGGGCAGGGAAACCTAGATGTATTTATATCTTCACTGATTCCTCATCTCACAATACTCATCTCATCCCTTCTTTTACAAAGATTAAATACTAACCATTCTTCTATCAACCTCTTTATACACCAGCATGACATCAGCTTCTCCTAGTCAGCCCTAAAATTCAAAACAAAGTCCTCAATTGCAATATAGATATTCATCTGTATGTGTATGTACGTACATCTTGTGTCTTATCGATCCCCATGTGTTTTATTATTCCAATTTGTATTTTTAACTTTAATTTAATAAACTATTATTTTAATATTAACATCAAAAATAATAAATATTAGTCTTATTTTAAAGCTCTCGACGTTGCCTTTCTAATAATAAATTTATTAAATTAAAATACATTAAGATAATATTAATAATAATGGAATGTTTTATTTCTCATAATATTAATGATAAGACGGTTAAAGGAAAATGGAGGGTTGGGTTGGATTATTATGAGAATATTCCCTATATAGAGGGTAGGAAATGGAGGGAGCTCCAACCCAACCCTCTATAAATGATAAACACACACACATTGCAGCTCCAACACTTAAAAATACCATATCTAACCCCAAAATGCAGTGTATATGCATTCTAGAGTCATAGACCATATACGTTTAGCACTACTCACATGAAAAAAAGGAGGTTGCTACAGTGACACGCCAAATTTGGGGGGCCACTGTAGCAAACCGGCAAACCTTCACCGATTTGCATATTTTTACAATGGGGGTACTAAGTGTACATAACTCCATGAAGCCTTCTAATATATATGTATATGGGTGTTCATATTGTTTATATGTGTGTTCTTATTGTATAATATGTGTGTTCATATTTATAATATGTGTGTACAACTGTGGTACATACATAAACAAATACCTAAACATACATTTTGACAATCTGTACACATATATGCAAGGATCTGTGCATAGATAGGGGAAGATCTGTACCTACATATATACTACATAAGTATGTGTACATACATATACTCTACATAGTACATATATATAAGAAACTATACACAGATATATGCATAGATGTACACAGATACATGCATAACTGTACACAGATATATAATACACACATATATATACAAGTAGAAGTACATACATAGATATATGCCTATATATATACTAGTCACTGCCCGTACTCATTGGGCCTGGTTTATTTAATGGCTAAATCCCCCCTCTCCCAAACAAATTTCAAGTTACCTCAAATTTCAAGTTTTTCCCCAAAATTTCAAATTCCCCCCCAATTTAAGTTTCCCCCCAAAATTTAAGTTTCCCCCAAATAGTTTTGTTTCAATGCAGTATATATGTATATACAGTGCAGTGCATATGTGTTTACAGTGCAGGGTATATGTGTTTACAGTGCAGTGAATATGTGTGTACAGATCATTATATATGTGTATATAGTGCAGTGTATATGTATGGACAGAACTTGAAACGAAAATATTATGAAATGATGATGGAAAGTAGATGTTGTGTAAGTGGTAATTGAGACTTCTAAAGTAACATACCATACTTGAAACTGAGAGTGAGGAAGAGTGATGCATGTCTGGAACGCTCGATCCAGTCTAAGATGGGTGAGGCTTCAGATTTGGGTTGGGGAAAACATGTAAAAAGTAGGCTTTTAAGGAGCGGACATCAGTTATATTTATACAATGGGGGCCTCTAGCCCGCCCCGCATCACGGTGCCCGGACATTGAACGTCCCGTTGATCGATCGCTGGGCGGGGTCGCCGGGCCACCAGGACAATTGGTCATCATGAGCACTAACTCACTTGCTCATACATATGTAACCATACTGGTCCAATGAATTATTGCTCATACACTGAATACGTACAGATAGTGTTATGTGTAATTGCGTCTATGCTGTGTAGAAGCATTGAGTCACTTGCACTTACACGTAACCCTAAGGATAGGTTTATTCGTATGAGTATTGATTCACTTGCGCATACACGTAGCCCAAGATGTAGCTTCATCTGAATGAGTTTCTCTTCCTTTACACATAACCCTACCGGGAGGTTTATGTGTAATGACATTATCTTTCTTTGACACGTAACCCTACGGATGGGCTTATGCGTTAAACCAATCAAACGAGTACGGGTTCTGCGTGTGAGCAAGTTTCCTAAAGTTAGGGTTAGGGTTAGGGTTAGGGTTAGTGGGGTTAGGGCTAGGGTTGTGTTATGGGTTATGGTTAGGGTTAGGGGGTTAGGGCTAGGGTTAGGGTTATGAGTTTGGGTTAGGGTTGGGGGGTTAGGGCTAGGGTTAGGGTTATGTGTTATTGGTTTGGGTGATTAGGGTTACGAGTACACAGACTCGGCTTCGAGGAGGCTACAACGGTTTAAGCAGGCAACCACTGTTACTAAGCAAGCACCGGGATTCTCAGAGATTGAAACAGACATTTTTGCAAATTTTTTCGAGTTTCGGGTTATTTTCTACATTTTCTGGAAGATATGTATCGTTTCATTAAATGATATGAGTTTTGGCCTAATTTTGTCTTCTCTTATTTCTAAGTTGAAGATGGCGATCTCTCGGTTCCAACGCACATTTTTGCTGATTGTTTTGAGCTCGGTGCTATTTTCTACATTTTCTGATATATATGGATCTTTATATTAAATGATATGATTTTTAAATCCTAATTTTGTCTTATCTTATATTTCAGTTGAATATTGAAATCTCCGGTTCCAACAGGCAGTTATGCATATTTTTCTAAGCTCAGTGCTATTTTCTAAATTTTCTGGAAGATATGGATCTTTTTATTAAATAATGTGATTTTTATAATCTAAGTTTCTATTCTCTTATTTCTCAGTTGAAGATTACGATCTCCCTGTTCCAACCGATATTTTTGCGGATTTTTCTAATCTTCGGGCTAGTTTCTTCTTTTTTTGTAAGATATGAATCTTTATATTAAACGATTTGATTTTTATAGCCTACTTTTGTTTTCTCTTTTTTCAGCTGAAGATGGCGATCTTCTGGTTCCAACGGATATTTTTGCTGATTTTTCTTTGATCGTGGGTATTTTCTACATTTTCTATAAGATATAAATCTTTTATTAAATGATATGGTTTTTATAGCCTAATTTGTCATTTTTCAGTCGAAGATGGCGATATACTGATTCCAACGGACATTTCTACTGATTTTTCTGAACTTAATGTTATTTTCTACATTTTCTGGAAGATATGGATGTTTTTATTAAATGGTATGATTTTTTGGCCATATTTTGTCTTCTCTTAATTTTTTGTTTGAAGATGGCGATCTCCCGGTTCCAACAAATATTTTTGCGAATTTTTCTAAGATCCGTGCTATTTCTACATTTTCTGTAAGATATGAATGTTTATCTTAAATGATATGATTTTTTTAACCTAATTTTGATTTCTCTTATTTTTTCAGTTAAAGGTGGCAATCCCCTGATTCCAATGGACATTTTTGCAGATTTTTCTAAACTTCGGTCTATTTTCTACATTTTTAGAAGATATGAATCTTTATATTAAATTATATGATTTTTAACGCCTTATTTTATATTCTCTTTTATTTAAGTTGAAGATGGCGATCTCCCGGTTCCAACGGACTTTTTTGCAGATTTTTCTAAGCTTGGGTCTATTTTCTAAATTTTCTGAAGATGTGGATCTTTATATTAACTGATAAGATTTATATAGCCTCATTTTGTCGTTTGTTTTTTCAGTTGAAGATGGCAATCTCTCGATTTTAACGGACATTTTTGCAGATTTTTTTAAGATCGTGTCTATTTTGCATTTTCTGGAAGATAAGGATTTTTGTATTAAATGATATGATTATGGCGTACTTATTTTTCAGTTGAAGATGGATATTTATATTAAATAGCCTAATTTTGTCGTCTCTTATTTTTCAGTTGAAGATGGGGATATTCCGGTTTCACTTGTCATTTTTGCGGATTTTTCTGAGCTCGAGGTTATTTTCTATATTTTCTGGAAAATATGGATCTTTTATTAAATGATAGAATTTTTGGCTTAATTTTGTATTCTCTTATTTTTTTTACAATTGAATATGGCGATCTCCCGGTTCCAACGGAAATTCTTGCATATTTTTCTGAGTTCGGTGCTATTTTCTACATTTTCTGTAAGATATGAATCTTTATATTAAATGATATGATTTTATCGCCTAATTTTCTCTTTCTTATTTTTAATTTGATGGCATTCTCTCGGGTCCAACGAAAATTTTTGCGGATTTTTCTGAGCACGTGTTATATTATAAATTTTATTAAAGATATGGATCTTTTTTTTAAATGATATGATTTTTTGGACTAATTTAGTCTTTTCTTATTTTTTTCGATTGAAGATCGCGATCTCCCAGTCCAATGTACATTTTGTGGATTTTTCTGAGATCCGGTCTATTTTCTACATTTTCTGGAAGATATGGATCGTTTTATTAATTTCTTTGGCCTAATTTGTCTTCTCTTATTTTTAAATTGAAGATTGTGATCTCCCTCTTCCAACTAAAATTTTTGCGGATTTTTCAAAGATCAGTGCTATTTTTTAAATTTTCTAATAGATATGGATATTTATGTTAAATGAAATGATTTTTATATCCTAATTTTGTCTTCTCTTATTTTTCAGTTCGAGATGGCAATATTTTCCAATGGACATTTTTCGAATTTTTCTGAGCTCGAAGCTATTTTCTGCATTTTATTGAATATATGGATCTTTTTATAAAATGATATTATTTTTGGCCTAATTTTGTCTTCTCTTATTTTTTTAGTTGAGAATGACTATTTTTCGGTTCCAATGGATATTTTTGCGGATTTTTCTGAACTCGAAGCTATTTTCTTTATTTTCTAGAAGAATTAGATCATTTTATTAAATGATATGAATTTTTAGCCAATTTTATATTATCTTACTTTTTATCGTTGAAGATTGCAATCACCCGATTCCAACGGACATTTTTGCAGATTTTTCTAAGCTCATGTCTATTTTCTATATTTTCTGTAAGATATGTATCTTTATATTAAATGATATGATTTTTATTGACTAATTTTATCTTCTCTTATTTTTAAGTTGAAGATGGTGATTTCCCGGTTCCAACGGAAATTTTTGCGACTTTTTCTGAGCTCGGGGGCTATTTTCAAAATTTTATGAAAGATATGGATCTTTTTATTAAATGATATGAATTTTTGGCCTAATTTGGTCTTTTCTTATTTTTTCAGTTGAAGATAGTGATTTACCGTTTCCAACAGACATTTTTGCGAATTTTTCTAAGCTCGGGCTATTTTCTACATTTTCTATAAGATATGCATTTTTTATTAAATGATATGATTTGTATAACCTAAATTTCTCTTCTCTTATTTTTTCAGTTGAAGACTACGATCTCCCGATTCCAACGGATATTTTTGCGGATTTTTCTGAGCTCGATGCTATTTTCAGTTATGGATCTTTATATTAAATGATATGATTTTTATATTCTAATTTTTTCTTCTCTTAATTTTCACTTGAAGATGGGGATCTCCTCAAACGGACATTTTGCGGATTTTCTGAGATCAGGGCTAATTTCTACGGTTTCTAGAATATATGGATCTTTTTATTAAATGATATGATTTTTGGCATACGTTTATTTTCTCTTATTTTTAGTTGAAGAAGGCTATCTCTTTGTTCCAACGGACATTTTTGCGGAATTTTCTTTGCGCGGGCTCCTTTGTCTTATCTGAAAGAATCGATCGTTTTATTAAATGATATGAATTTTTCGCCTAATTTTGACTTCTCTTTTTTTGTTGAAGATGGCGATCTCTCGGTTCCAACAGACTTTTTTGCAGATTTTTCTCAACTCTGGTCTATTTTCTATTTTTTCTGTACGATATGTATCTTTAAATTAGATGATATTATTTTTCTCGGCTAATTTTGTCTTCTCTTATTTTTAAGTTGAAGATGGCGATCTCTCGGTTCCAACGAAATAATTTGCAAATTTTTCAGTGTTGTGGTCAATTTTCTGCATTTTCTGGAAGATATGTATCTTTATATTAAATGATATGATCTTTGTTGCCTAATTTTGGCTTCTCTTTTTTAAGTTGAAAATGGCGATTTCCCGGTTTCAACGGACATAATTACGGATTTTTTTTGAGCTCGGGTCTATTTTGAATTTTCTGGAACTATGGATCTTTATATTAAATAATATAATTTTTATAACCTAATTTTGCCTTCTCTTTTTTAGCTAAAGATTGCGATTTCCCGGTTCCAACGAGCATTTTTAAGGATTCTTATGAGCTCGGGTCTATTTTTTGTAATTTGTGGAAGATGTGGATATTTTTGTTAAATGATATGATTTTTATAGCCTACTTTTGCCTTCTCTTATTTTTAGCAGATGATGGCGATCTCCCGGTTCCAACAGACATTTTTATGTATTTTCTGAGCTCGGGGCTATTTTCTGCACATTTTCTTAAAAATATGGATCTTTTGTATTAAATGATATGATTTTTATAGACTAATTTTGTTTTCCCTTATGTTTCAGTTGAAGATGGCGATCTCCCGGTTCCAACAGAAATTTCTGTAGATTTTCTGTGAACGAGCGTATTTTCTACATTTTCTGTAAGATATGAATCTTTTTAATAAATGATATGAATTTTATCGCCTAATTATGTCTTCTCTTATTTTTTTTCAGTTTAAGATGGCCATGTATCGGTTCCAACGGACATTTTTGTGGATTTTTCAAAGCTCGGTGCTATTTCTACATTTTTGGAAGATATATATCTTTTTATTACATGATATGATTTTTATCTTAATTTTGTCTTCTCTCTTTTTTTAGTTGAATAGGGCGATCTCCTGATTCCAACGTACATTTTAGGGATTTTTTTTGAGCTAGGAGCTATATTCTATATTTTCTGGAAGATATGTATCTTTATATTAAATGATATGATTTAATGACCTAATTTCCCTTCTCTTATTTTCAGTGAAATATATTGATCTCCTGTTTTCGACGGACATTTTAGCATATTTTTTGAGCTCAGGTCTATTTTCGACCTTTTATTGAAGATTTGAATCATTTTATTAAATGATATAATTTTTGTAGCCTAATTTTGTCTAATTTATCGCCTAATTATGTCTTCTCTTATTTTTTTTCAGTTTAAGATGGCCATGTATCGGTTCCAACGGACATTTTTGTGGATTTTTCAAAGCTCGGTGCTATTTCTACATTTTTGGAAGATATATATCTTTTTATTACATGATATGATTTTTATCTTAATTTTGTCTTCTCTCTTTTTTTAGTTGAATAGGGCGATCTCCCGATTCCAATGTACATTTTACGGATTTTTTTGAGCTAGGAGCTATATTCTATATTTTCTGGAAGATATGTATATTTATATTAAATGATATGATTTAATGACCTAATTTCCCTTCTCTTATTTTCAGTGAAATATATTGATCTCCTGTTTTCGACGGACATTTTAGCATATTTTTTGAGCTCAGGTCTATTTTCGACCTTTTATTGAAGATTTGAATCTTTTTATTAAATGATATAATTTTTGTAGCCTAATTTTGTCTTCTCTTATTTTTAAGTTGATGATAGAGATCTCCCGGTCCAACGGACATTTTTGCGGATATTTCTGAGCTCGAGACAATTTTCTACTTTTTCTGAATATATGAATCTTTTTTAAATGATGTGATTTTTCTAGCCTAATTTTGTCTTCTCTTATTTTTCAATTGAAGATGGCAGTCTCCTGGGTCCAACGGACATTTTTTGCAGATTTCTCTAGACTAAGGGATTTTTTCGACATTCTTTATATTACATGATATGTTTTTATAGCCTAATTTTGTCTTCTCTTATTTTTTTAGTTGAAGATAGTGATATCCTCCTACGGACATTTTTGCAGATTTTTCTGAGTTCGGAGCTATTTTCTGCATTTTTGGTAGATTTGAATCATTTTATTAAATGATATGATTTTTGGCCTAATTTTGTTTTCTCATATTTTTCAGTTAAGCATGGATATCTCCATGTTCCAACGGACATTTTTGCTGATTTTTCTGGGCCGGTGCTATTTTCTGTATATTCTGGCAGATATCGATCGTTTAATTAAATGATACGAATTTTTAGCATAATTTTGTCTTCTCTTAATTTTTTCGTTGAAGATGGCGATCTCCCAGTCCCAACGGATATTTTTGTGGATTTTCCTTATCTCCGGTCTATTTTCTACCTTTTCTGTAAGATATAGATCTTTATATTAAATGATTTGATTTTTATTGCCTTATTTTATCTTCTCTGATTTTTAGGTTGAAGATGACGATCTCCCGGTGCCATTGGAAATTTTTGTGGATTTTTCTAAGCTTGGTGCTATTTTCTAAATTTTATGAAAGATATGTATATTTTTATTAAATGGTATGATTTTTTTGGTCATGTCTTATTTTTCAATTTAAGATAGTGATCTCTTGGTCCCAACAGACATTTTTGCGGATTTTTCTGAGCTCGGGGCTATTTCTAAATTTTCTGAAAGATATGTATCTTTTTATGAAATGATATGTTTTTGGCGTAATTGTGTCTTCTCTTATTTTTCAGTTGAATATGGTGATCTCCTGGTTCCAACGGATATTTTTACTGATTTTTCTGAGCTATGGTTTATTTTCTATATTTTTTGGATGATATCAATGTTTTTATTAAATGATATGGTTTAAGGCCTAATTTTGTCTTCTCTTATTTTTCAGTTGAATATGCCAATCTTTCGGTTCCAATGGACATTTTTTCGAATTTTTCTAAGCTCGGGGCTATTTTCTACATTTTATTGAATATGTGTATCTTTTTATTAAATGATATGATTTTTGTAGCTTAATTTTATCTTCTCTTATTTTTCAGTTGAAGATGGCAACATTCCAGTTCCAACGGACATTTTTGCGGATATTTCTGATCTCGGGACTATTTTCTACATTTTTGTAAGATATGAATTTTTATATGATATGATATTTCCAGCCTACTTTTTTCTACTCTTATTTTTAGGTTCCAACGGGCATTTTCGCAGATTTCTCTGACCACGGGGCTATTTTCAATATTTTATGGAAGTGGATAGTTTTATTAAATGATATGATCTTGTGTCCTAATTTTGTTTTCTTTTATTTTTTCGTTGATGATGATGATATCCTTGTTCGAACGGTCATTTTTGCAGATTTTTCTAAGCTCTGAGCTATTTTCTGTAATTGCTGTTAGGTATCGATTGTCTTATTAAATGATATGATTTTTGGCCTAATTTTGTCTTTTCTTTTTTATTAAATTTGGCAATCTCCTGGTTCCAACGGAATTTTTTGCAACTTTTCTGAGCACGGTGATATTTTCTATATTTTCTGGAAGACAAGAATCTTTATATTAAATGGTATGCTTTTTATAGCCTAATTTTTTTCCTCTTATTTTTCAGTTGAACATAGCGACTCCCGGTTCCAACGATCATTTTTGCGGATTTTTCTGAGATCGGTGCTATTTTATACATTTTAAGGAAGATATGTATCTTTTATTAAATGATATGATTTTTATAGCTTAGTTTGTCTTCTATTATTTTTAAGTTGAAGATGACGTTCTCCCAATTCCAACAGATATTTTTGAGGATTCTTCTAGGCTCGGAGCTGTTTTTCTACATTTTTTGGAAGGTATGGATCTTTTTCTTAAATGATAATATTTTTGGCCAAATTTTGTCTTTTCTTATTTTTTTCGTTAAAGATGGCGATCTCCCAGTTACAACGGACAATTTTGCGTATTTTTCTAAGCTTCGGGCTATTTTCTTCATTTTCCGTAAATTTGAATCTATATATGAAATGATGTGATTTTTGTAGCCTAATTTTGTCTCTCTTATTTTTCAATTGAAGATGGTGATCTTCCGGTTCCAACGGATATTTTGTGGATTTTTCTGAGATCGATGGTATTTTCTACATTTTCTGTAAAAGATATGAATTTTTTATTAAATGATATGATTTTAGCAGCTTAATTTTGTCTTCTCTTATTTTTAAGTTGAAGATGGCGATATCGCGGTTTCAACGGACATTTCTAAGGATTTTTCTGAGCTCGGTTTTATTTTTTACATTTTCTGGAAGATATGAATCTTTTTATTAATTGATACGATTTTTATAGCCTAATTTTGTCTTCTATTATTTTTAAGTTGAAGATGGCGATATCACGGTTCCAACAGACATTTCTATAGATTTTTCTGAGCTCGATCCTATTCTGTACATTTTCTTGAAGATATGAATCTTTTTATATTGCATTTTTGGACTAATTTTGCCTTCTCTTATTTTTTTTCTTTGAAAATGGTGTTCTCCAGGTTCCATCGAACATTTTTTTGAATTTTTCTGAGCTCCGTGCTTTTTTCTACATTTTCTGTAACATATGAATCTTTATATTAAATGATATGAATTTTTATATTCTAATTTTGTCTTCCCTTATTTTTCAGTTGAAGATGGCGATCCATCTATTCAAACGTGCGTATTTTTCTAATCTATGATCTATTTTCTATATTTTCTTAAGATATGGATTTTTATATTAAATGATATGATTTTTGGCCTCTTATTTTATCTTTTCTTATTTTCAAGTTGTAAATGGTGATCTCCCGGTTGCAACTGAAATTTTTGCAATTTTTTCGTAGTTTGGCGCTAATTTCTACATTTTTGGTAGATATGTATCTTTTTATTAAACGATAAGATTTTTGTCCTAATTTTTTCTTCCTTATTTTTTTAGTTAAAGATGGCGATCTCCCGGTTCCAACAGACATTTTTGTGGATTTTTCTAAGCACGAGTTTATTTTCTACATATTATCAAAGATATATCTTTACATTAAATGATGTGATTTATATAGCTTAATTTTGGCATTTGTTATTTTTCATTTGAAGATGTCGATATCCCAATTCGAACGAACATTTTTGCGGATTTTTAAGCGCTCGGTGCTATTTTCTACATTTTTTTGTAATATATGAATCTTTTTATTAAATGATATGATTTTTGGCCTAATTTTGTATTCTCTTATTTTTCAAGTTGAAGATGGCGATATCTCGGTTCCAACGGAAATTTTTACCTATTTTTTCGAGCTCGGCATTATTTTCTATATTTTCTACAAAATATGGATCTTTATATTAAATGATTTGATTTTTATCGCCTAATTTTCTTTTCTCTTATTTGAAGTTCAAGATGGCATTCTCCTGGTTCCAACGGAAATTTTTTTGCTTCTGAGCACGGGGCTATTTTCTAAATTTTATGAAAGATATGAATCTTTTTATTAAATGATGTATTATGTTTTGGCCTAATTTAGTCTTTTCTTATTTTTCAGTTGAAGAGTGTGATCGCCCGGTTCCAAGGGATATTTTTGTGGATTTTTGAGCTTTCTCGTATGTCCATGTCAAGTAAGATCCAGTCGTGCCGCAGCTACCCTCCGGTGCCCGACCAGCCCGGAGTTGAACGTGCTCACCTTGAGCTTGCTCATCTCAACCGCCTACAGAGGCCGTTGCCTTGCCGAGGATCCTCTTTGGCACATCGACGCTCGGACCTGCACGCTCTTCACCAAAGCCAAACGAGCTGTGCCCATCTCCCAGAGGCCATGTGCATTACACGTGATAGCATTGACCTTCGGTCCTCTAGTCAACCAATCCGTGGTGAGAAAACACCCTAAAACACTAGCAAAAGATGACTTCTTTCGCTCGTTCGAATTAAAACCAGGGTTCTAAATTTCTCCACAAATGCCTCCTTTCGATCTCCGCGGCATGCTCATCTTCTCGGCGATCCTTCCTCCGCTCCTAATCATCTATGGCGAGTGGCAGGACACGCACATGGAGGTGTTGTTCACCAACATCGACAACTCTGTGTTCTCCGATGCCGCTGACTTAGTATTAAAGGGGAGGTCTTCGTTTGAGAGATCGACAAACATATACTCCTCGCTAGATACTCCCCGATGTTGGCTTTCTTGATTGTTCTAATTCGTTGATGCATCGATCGTGGGGCAAAATCCTCTTCTCTTCTGTTGGTATGTGATATTCTTTATAAAAATTTGATTTTTTTAGTGCTAGCTGCTTTGATTGAATCTTTTTATCATCTTTTAACTTAAAAGCACAGAATTTCTATTTGTATTGGGACCACTATTAGCTATAACACAATTAAAAGAAATTAGAATTTTCGAAAGTTGAGAAAGCTTCAATTGGGCATTGGACTTCTTTTATTTTAGTGACATTTTTTCGTAATTATGTCGATGTCCTGAAAGTTTTAATTATAGTCTTTGTTTGCTACATTGAGATATTATTTCACGTCTATCTTATTTTCATTCTCAAATAATCAATTATTGTTATAATTATAGCCTTAGGAGATCTTTGCTGGAGCAGTAAGAGAGGTGAAGGAGGAAACTGGTGTAAGTATCAGTAGCATCTGCCATTTTTTCTTCCTCTTCTTTTTTAATTTCTCTGTGTAAGATTATCTCACTTGAAATGAATCTTTGTGTTTGCTTAAAAATAAAATGTTAACTTTATCTTAATTTTTGTTGCAGACTGATACAGAATTCGTTAAAGTGATTGCTTTTAGGTAATTCCAGTGTCCTTACCATCTAATTGACTCTAAAAGGTTTCTAGAAACAAAAATTTTTGCACATTTAAATATAAGCGCATTTGATTCAATGAATGAATGCCACAAATTTTTGCGCCCCTAGAACCAGAAGAAGCGCTTTCAAATAAATTACTGGGTTTTTGCTAGTAATATGTTTGCTTAACTTTTTATGGTAGTATATATATTGTCAAATCTTATTCTGCCCAGGCATTAAACCCAGATCCATATGGATGTGCTTTTGGTTTAGATGGTGAAAAATATAATTAATTGTCCGAGAAATCATCGAGTTTGGAACTTTTAGGCGAGTTACTGGTTTCGTTTCTGAAGCCATACATGTTTGCCCCTTCATATACTTTATTTCAAAAAAACCACTGCTTGAGTTTTATACTTGTTTAATTTAATATATTAATTTATTTTTTAATCTTTAGTTTTATTTTATATGTAGTGGGAGGAATAGTGGAATTAGCACCATGCAGGTAGACTGTAGTATATATAAGTATTAAGAAAGCTGGATGGCTTTGTGTTGCCGACGAAGTTTAGTCAGGATCTGCACGCACAAGGAGCCATTTATGGGGATTTAAGGGGCACGTGTGCTGCCTGGTATAGTTATAATGGCAAATGTGCATTTTTAATTCTTATAATGAATATCGATAAGAATAACAGCAGTTGGTTCTCTGTTCATCAGCTTAATCATTTGGATTAAATATGTTTTCAACTACTCAACTGTAGTTTCACCAATATAATTAATTGTGTCTCTCTTAATCTCTTTTCTTAAGAAATACTAAAAACATTACTGTATATAACTGCAAAACTTAGATCTAATCTTAGTTTGATTGGTTTCTTGTGAGATATCAGCAGGGTATTGGAAATGGGATACCAATCGGGGTGGTGATCACAACTCTAGCGATCGTTGAGGTCTTAACACGCATGAGCTATTTTAATACATTTGGTGGCAATCCCGCCTGCACTGTTGGAGGACTCGCTGTTGAAAGTGTACTTGAGAAAGAACGGCATCAAGAGAATGCATTTGTCGTGGGTTCCTAATTGAAACATCGCCTCGAGGCCCTCCAAGAGAAGCACGAAAGTAAGCTTTCATTCTCGTAGAATCTATGTTTATGCAACACTATTTCATGAGTAAGTTTAATTAAGTTACCAGCTGATCCATGATAAATAATCTATTTTCTCTGTGTTTTTATGTCCTCAGCATTTGATCAATAGTCTTCAATTTAGTGATGGAACAGAAATCATATTGATTGCTTGATGTTACTAGATACCTTGTTCAATCATATGCACATTAAATTCTTAATATGCTCTTAATCTAAAAATATGTAAAGATGTTTGTGCAGTTTTTTCTTTTTATTTAACTTGGTTTCTATATTTCCTTTCTATAAAAATCATAATCATGCTGGAGAAATAGTGCTTTTAAACTTGACTGCTCTAATTCTTGACTGGTTCTTTCCATAGTCATTGGGGGATGTGAGGGGAAGAGGCTTGATGTTGGGAGTTGAATTGGTCTCGGACTGTAAATTGAAAACTTCAGCTAAATCTGAAATCTTGCATGTTATGGATCAGATGAATGGTATAACCCCCCTCTCATAAAATAAATAAATTAGAGCATGCAATTTGTGTATGACAACCTTCAATCATATTGAAAAATAAATGTTGGCCCTAAGTGAAAATAATTGTCGTGTTATATATCAATTTGACAGAAATGGAAGTGCTAGTCAGCAAGGGTGGATTCATGGAAATGTATTCAGAATAACACCACATCTCGGCTTCAGAAAGGAAGATTCTGGAGAGTATTAGATTTCCGTTGATGCATAATAATCAGTTCAATGTTGTAGATTCATTTGTCTACATATCAATAAGAGTCCATTTTATCTTCATATATGTCTAGTTCTGGTTATGTTATGATACCGGCTTATAACTGTATTTGCATTGCTTTGTGCCATTGCTTAGCTTACTAATCTTCCTTGTGCTCATTTTTTTTATAAGGGCTAGGAACAAGCAACGCTAAAGAAGGAACATAGTCGGGGATGAAGCTAGCCGTCAAGCTCGGGACTTAGGGGCTCGAAGTGCATCCCCGATGTGTGTCAATGAACCATCATTCCTTTCATGCAATCGGTGGTAGAATCCGTTGACAGTTTTTCCGGTGGTGAAAAAGACCACAACTATCAATAATGTAAATAATGATATTATATTCAAATAAAACTATTAGCACTTGTTCTTTTTCTTTCAAGAAATTAATGATATGAATTATGTAACGGCTGAAGTTTGTGTAATTAATACACTGATATTAATTTCAAATGAAATTATTTTACGAATCAATCAAACTGAGCATATCGAAAATTCAATTAGGCTCAATTGAATGAAATGGCATAAGATCTCATTTGCTAATTTATTGTATGCGATATAAGTTTATATTAAAAACAATGGCAATGACCATCGTTGTTGCCATTAGTACAAGCGCGGTCTATGGTGGACCTTTAACAATGCTTGTACAAAAGAAGCGTTGTCTATTGGGACCTTAGACAGCGCTTATACTAAACAAGCATTGTCTAAGGTCCCAGATAGATAGCACTTGTTTATACAAGCACTGTCTATGGTGAACTTTTAACAGTGCTTGTACTAAAGAAGCGCTGTCTATTAAGACCTTAGTCGGTGCTTGTACTAGAAGATATGAATCGTTTTTTAAATGAAATGATTTTTTGGCCTAATTTTACCTTCTCTTATTTTTAAGCTAAAGATTGCGACAGTCCGGTTCCAACGGACATCTTTGCGTATTTTTCTGAGTTCAGGGCTATTATCTTTATTTTCTGGAAGTTATCGATCATTTTATTAAATGATATGAATTTTTAGCCTAATTTTGTCTTCTCTTATTTTTTGGTTGAAGATGGCGATCGCTCGGTTCCAACAGGCATTTTTTGTGGATTTTTCTAAGCTCTGGTCTATTTTTTTTCTTTTTCTGTAAGCTATGAATGTTTATATTAAATGATATGATTTTTATCGCCTAATTTTATCTTCTCTTACTTTTAAGTTGAAAATAGTGATCTTCTGGTTCCAACAGAAATTTTTACGGATTTTTCTGAGTTCGGGGCTATTTTCTAAATTTTATGAAAGATATGTATCATTTTATTAAATGATATGATTTTTTAGCCTTATTTGGTCTTTTCTTATTTTTAGTGGAAGATGGCGATCTCCCGGTACCAACGGACATTTTTGTGGATTTTTCCGATATCCGAGCTATTTTCTACATTTTCTAGATGATTTGGTTCGTTTTATTACATGATATGATTTTTTGGCGAAATTTTGTCTTCTCTTATTTTTTGAAAGTTGAAGACTGCGACTCCATGTTCCAACGTACATTTTTGCGTATTTTTTCGAAGTTCGATGCAATTTTCTACATTTTCAGAAAGATAAGGATCTTTGTATTAAATGGTCTGATTTTTAAATCCTAATTTTGTCTTCTCTTATTTTTCAGTAGAAGTTGGCGATCTCCCTGGTTCCAACGGATTTTTTTGCGGATTTTTCTGAGGTCGAAGATGTTTTCTACATTTTTGGAAGATATGTATCTTTTTATTAAATGATATGATTTTTATCGCATATGTTTCTCTTCTATTATTTTTCAGCTTAAGATGGTGATCTCTCGGTTCCAACGGATATTTTACGAATTTTTCTGAGCTCGGATTTTACATTTTCTAGAAGATACAGTTCTTTATGTTAAATGATATGATTTTTTGCCTAATTTGTATTCTTTTATTTTTCAGTTGAAGATGGCAATCACCCAGTTCCAACTGGCAGATTTGCGGCTTTTTCTTAGCTCCGGGCTGTTTTCTATATTTTCTGAAAATATAAATAGATTTATTAATTGATATGATTTTGGCCTAAATTTTATCTTCCTTTATTTTTTAAGTTGAAGATCTCCCGGTTCCAATAGATATTTTTGCAGATTTTTCTGAGCTCCGTGCTATTTTCTACATTTTCTGGTAGATATGGATCTTTTATTAAGTGATTTGATTTATATATTCTAATTTTGTCTTCTCTTCTTTGTCTGTTGAATATGGCGATCTCCTCCAACATACATTATTGCGGATTTTTCTAAGCTCGATGCTACTTTCTTCGTTTTCT
>CM061130.1:36952240-37026300 GCA_030789695.1 Scilla litardierei
AAGATGGCGATCTTCCTGTTCCAACGGTCATTTTTGCAGTTTTTTTGAGCTTCGGGCTATTTCTTACATTTTATTGAAGACATCTATCTTTTTATTAAATGAAAAAAATTTTGTAGCCTAAATTTGTCTTCTCTTATTTTTCAGTTGAAGATGGTGATCTCCCGGATTCAACAGACATTTTTGCGGATTTTTCTGAGCTCTGGGCTATTTTCTATATTTTATGGAAGATATGAATCTTTATATTAAATGATATGATTTTTATATCCTAATTTTGTCTTGTCTTATTTTTTTATCAGTTGAAGATGGCTATCTCCAAGTTCCAACGGATATTTTTGCATATTTTTCTGAGCTCGTTGCTATTTTCTATATTTTCTAAACGATATGGATCTTTTTATTAAATGGTATGATTTTTTGGCCTAATTTTGTCTTCTCTTATTTTTTTTAGATTTAAGATTGCGTTCTTTCGATTCCAACGAACATTTTTTCAGATTTTTTGAGCATGGGTCTTTTTTCTATAGTTTATTGAAGATATGGATCTTTATATTAAATGATATGATATTATAGGCTTATAGCTCAAGTTAGTCTTGTCTTATTTTTTTCCAATTGAAGATGGTGATCTCCTGGTTCCAACGGACATTTTTGCAGATTGTTCTAAACTCGGGACTATTTTTCTACAGCTTATTTAAGATATGAATCTTTTTATTAAATGATATGATTTTTTTGGCCAAATTTTGTCTTCTCTTATTTTTCAGATGAAGATAGCGATATCTGTAAACATGATTATGTCATAAGGCAGAAACATTCAATTAAATATAGGAACTAAGATATTTATAATCTTCACATGAGGTTGGAAGACATTGTGTCACTTAGTTAATTAAACATGTTTCTCTACCTTCTCCTATACAACTTACGTACTCAAATCGTGATGGATTGTAGTGTGTACCAAGGGATATGGACATGGCCTATTTATAGATTCCCTGAATCAATCTTCTGTGTCTATCAAGCACTAGATGTAACTGATGAGATTGCTTGGGCTGTTATAACTCCTAGAAAGTTATAACAACCATCAGGCTATAACCAAAAATGGTTATAATAATATATTATTATTATTAATTTAAAGCTATGTATAAATCTGTCGCATTGGACCACCCTGCCAAATTTTTGTTGTGGTGGATTTTACAACTAAATCAATTAACGTCTATGTTTACAATATTTATAATGAATAAATTTAATAAAAGAATGGTGAAAAACAAAAAACAGTCGCTGGAAGGATTTGATACTGCAACCTGCAAGATGAATGAATGAAACTAAAGACCAACAAGCCGAAGAACACCTTTGTGCCATCATCTGTACTTCATTATTATGCAGTGATTTTTAATGCATTGATTAATTTTTTTAATCAACTACTAATTCTTGTTTCTGACGAGGACTTGATCCGAGTCGCTACATACTAACGCCCTAATTAAGGCACCTTGACCACCCTGCCACATTTAATTGTTGTGTTGATATTCGAAATAAATCAATTTATACAGATTTCAAATGTGTGTGTGTGTGTGTGTGTGTAGATTAATGATTTTATTTTGCTTCATGATTTAGCGTGCATTTCCATTTACTATGCTTCATACTTCAGCGGCCAGCCTAGATTTGTCCTCTGAAGCAACTTCTGTGGGCTGCCTTTGGGCATTAAGATTAAAGTCTTTTCTTGATGTATTTTATTTGTTTTTAATTGGATTATTTGTGCAAGGACAACAGAGGATTAATGTTTAATTATTGTTTTTTATTTTATTTACAGAACTTCTTCTTTGATTAAGAAAGTTCTGTACACAAATTTATGCTTCCGCTATCACTAACTCATTCTTTTTATGGCTTAATTACTAACTAATTCTGTTTTTGTGGCTCGCCTATGGGCCTTGCCCTCTACTGCGACCCGCCTATGGGCTAGCCTGAACTACCGCAAAGATTTACGGGTCCCACACACTTGCAATGTTTGCAGTGGGGGGCAAATAAGCCCGAATATTGAAACACAGTCTACATAATAACATCCCTTGGCCTAAATTAAATGTTTAATTGTGTTTAGATTAACTTGATTAAATGTTTTGATTAATTAAGAAGGTGAATTATAAGGGGCACTTGTACATTCTTAATAGTTTAACTATTTTGATGGGATAGTAAATCTCATTATTATTTGATGAGTAAAATTTATAATTTACATAAAACAAAGAATTCTAATCATGTTTTCTAAAGTACTAATCTTGAGAATTGAATTTGTTTTATGTTATATGTGTTATGTTTGAGGAATTTAGGTACATCAAAGTGACCAAAATTCAATATGTTTATTTATAATTGTTTTTCATGTCACCAATAAACTTAAATGCATAGTAAGTATTTTCATTTATTGTTGGAGTTTAAATTTTCCCAAAGGAAATTAAACTTTTCGATAATCGATGGATATATGAATGAAAAATTGGACTTCTTAAATTAGATATATTTTGATTATTCAAAGATATCATGTATGCCTTTAGAGATGTTCAATTTCTTATGAATAATTTTTATGTCATTGATTTTCAGTTTGACGATATGTTGTACAATTTTATCTTCTCTTATTTTAAGCTAAAGATGGCAATTTCCCAGTTCCAACGGACATATTTGCGAATTTTTCTGAGCACCAGGCTATTTTCTACATTTTCTGTAAGATATAAATCTTTATTTTAAATTATATGATTTTTATTGCCTAATTTTACTTGGCTCGGAGCTATTTTCTGCATTTTCTGGAAGATGTTAATCTTTTTATTAAATGATATAATTATTGGCATAATTTGGTCTTCTCTTATTTTTCAGTTGAAGATGAATCTCCCTGTTCCAACAGACATTTTTTCGGATTGTTTCTGAACTCGGATCTATTTTCTGCATTTTCTGGAAGATATGAATCTTTTATATAAATATCATTTTGGCCTAATTTTGTTTTTCTCTTATTTTTCAATTGAAGATGTCGATCTCCCTGTACCAACAGATAGTTTTGCGGATTTTTTGTGCTCGGAGCTATTTTCTACATTTTATTGAAGTTTTGGATCTTTTACTAAATGTTATGATTTTTTCACCTAATTTTGTCTTCTCTTATTTTTTAGTTGAAAATGGCGATTTCTCGGTTCCAATAGACATTTGTGCGGATTTTTTTGAGCTTGGGATTATTTTTCTACATTTTTAGAAGTTATGGATCTTTTTATTAACTGATATGATTTTTTGGCCTAATTTTGTCTTCTCTTATTTTTCAGTTAAAAATGGCGATCTTCCGGTTTCAACGGACATTTGTGTAGATTTTTTCGAGCTCTAGTCCTTGATACTGGCTATCAATTGGACTTAAGTATGACTCTTTATGTTCCTACAATTACAAGGAATTTTGTTTCCCTTCTGAAGTTAGATTTATATGGTTATAAATGTAAATTTGAACATGGATGTTTTAATTTGTATAATCATGTTAAACTTATTGATTCAGATATACTTATTGATAGATTGTATAAATTGAAGCTTAATGATAAATTTTCTGAATCCTTGTGGATCTTTATCTTTTTATTAAATGATATGATTTTTATACTCTACGTTTGTCTTCTCTTATTTTTTTCAGTTGGAGATGACGATCTCCCGGTTCCAACAGACATTTTTGCGGATTTTTCTTAACTCGGTGCTATTTTGCAACATTTTCTGAAAGATATGGTTCTTTTTATTAAATGAAATGATTTTTATAGCCTAATTTTGTCTTCTAATTTTTTCAGTTGAAGATGGTGATCTCCCAGTTCCAACGGACATATTTGTTGATTATGAGCCTGGGGCCATTTTCTAATTTTTTGGAAGATATTTATCTTTTTACTACATGATATGATTTAATTGCCTAATTTTTTCGCCTCTTATTTTTCAGTTGAATATGGCGATCTCCCCGTTCCGGCTGACATTTTTTGTGGATTTTTCTGAGCCCGGGTAATTTTCTACATTTTATTGAAGATATGTATCTTTTTATTAAATGATATGATTTTTGTAGCCTAATTTTTTCTTCTCTAATTTTTAGTTGAAGATGTCGATCTCCCGGTTGCAACATACATTTTTGCGGATATTTCTGAGCTCATGAATATTTTCTATGTTTTCTATAATATATGGATCTTTTAATTAAATGATATGATTTTTCTAGCCTAATTTTGTCTGCTCTTATTTTTTAAGTTGAAGATGTCGATCTCCCGGTTCCAAAGGATATTTTTGCGCATTTTTCTTACCTTGGGGCTATTTTCTACATTTTATTGAAGATAAGAATTTTTGTTAAATGATATGATTTTTATAGCCTAACTTCTCTTATTCTTTAGTTGGAGATGGCGGTCTCTCGATTCCAACAGACATTTTTGCGGATTTTTCTGATCCAGGGGCTATTTTCTGTATTTTTTGGAAGATATCGATTGTTTTATAAAATGATATTATTTTTTGGCTTAATTTTGTCTTCTCTTATTATTTTTCAATGATGATGGTGATCTCCTGGTTCCAACGGATATTTTTACAATTTTTTGAGCTCGGGTCTATTTTCTACATTCTCTCGAAGATATGGATCTTTTAATATTAAATGATATGATTTTAAGCCTAATTTTTTCTTCTCTTATTTTTCAGTTGAAGATGTCGATCTTTCGGTTCCAATATATATTTTTGCATATTTTTCTCAGCTCGGAACTATTTTAAAAATGTTCATTGAAAAAATGAATATTTTTATTATATTATATGATTTTTTTAGACTAAGTTTGTCTTCTCTTATTTTTCAGCTAAATATGTCGATCTCCCGGTTCCAACGGACATTTTTGCAGATTTTTTGACCTCGAAGGTATTTTCTAAATTTTTTGCAAGATATGAATCTTTTATTAAATGATTTGATTTTTGGCCTAATTTGTCTTCTCTTATTTTTCAGTTGAAGATAGCGATCTCCCGGTTACAACAGACATTTTTAGGGATTTTTCTGAGTTTCGAGCTATTTTCCTCATTTCCTGTAAGATATGAATCTTTATATTAAATAATATGATTATTATAATCGAATTTTTTATTCTCTTATTTTTCAGTTGAAGATGGCGATCTCCCAATTCCAACGGACATTTTTACCAATTTTTCTGAGATCGGTGCTATTTTTCTAAATTTTTAGGAAGTTATGGATATTTTTATTAAATGATATAATTTTTGGCCTAAGTTTATCTTCTATTTTTTAAGTTGAAGATGGTGATCTACCGGGTCTAAAAAATATTTTTGAGGAATATTCTGACCTCTGTGCTATTTTCTAATTTTCCTGGAAGATATGGATCTATTTATAAAATTATATGATTTTTGGCCTCAGTTTGCCTTCTCTTATTTTTCAATTGAAGATGGCAGATGCCTATTCCAACAGATATTTTTTCGGATTTTTATGAGCTCGGTGATATTTTCTACTTTTTTGGAAGATATGGATCTTCTTATTAAATGATTTGTTTTTTATAGCTTATGTTTCTCTTCTCTTATTTATTTAGTTGAAGATGGGGATCTACTTGTTACAATGCACATTTTGTTGTTTTTTCTTAACTTGGGGCTATTTTTCTACATTTTCTGGAAAATATGTACCTTTTTATTAAATGTTATGATTTTTCGGCTTAATTTTGTCTTCTCATTTTTATGTTGAAGATGTCGATTTCTCAGTTCCAACGGACATTATGGCGGATTTTTCTGAGCTCCGAGCTATTTTCTACCTTTTCTATAAGATATGAATATTTATATTAAATGATATGATTTTTATAGCCTAATTTTGTCTTTCTTATTTTTTCAGTTGAAAATGGCAATATCCAGCTTCGAACGGACATTTTTGCGGATTTTTCTGAGCTCGGGACTATTTTTCTACATTTTCTGAAAGATATGCATCTTTTTATTAAATTATTTGATTTTTTGCCATAATTTTGTCTTCTATTATATTTCAGATGAAGATGGCGATCTCCCGATTCCAACGGACATTTTGCTGATTTATCTAAGCTCCAGTCTATTTTCTACATTTTCTGTAAGATATGTATCTTCATATTAAATGATATGATTTTATAGCCTAATTTTGTCTTCTCTTATTTTTCAGTTGAAGATGGGCAACTCCCGGTTCAAACAGATATTTTTGCGGATTTTACTTAGCTTGGAGCTATTTTTGTATTTTTTTTGCAAGATGTGGATCTTTTTATTAAATGATATCACGTGTCTCTTATTTTTCAGTTGAAGATGGCGATCTCCATGTTCCAACGGACATTTTTGCATATTTTTTGAGCTAGATTCTATTTTCTTCATTTTATGGAAGATAATGATCATATATTAAATGAAATGATTTTTGGCCTAATTTGGTCTTCTCTTATTTTTTGCTGAAGATATCGATCTCCCAGTTCCAACAAACACAGATTTTTTGACCTTGAGTACATTTTCTAGAATATATAGATCTTTTTATCAAATCATTTAATTTTTTTGGCCTAATTTTGTCTTCTCAAATATTTCAGATGAAGATGACAATCTCTTGGTTCCAACAGACATTTTTTGCAGATTTTTCTGAGGAATCTTTATATTTAATGATATGACTTTTATCACCTAATTTTATTTTCCCTTATTTTTTAGTTATTGATGATCTCTCGGGATATTTTGGCGGATTTTACATAGCTCTGTAATTTCTGGAAGATGTGGATCTTTTTAATAAATGATATGATTTTTGGTATAATTTTGTCTTCTCTTATTTTTAAGTTAAAGATGGCGATCTCTCTGCTCCAATAGACATTTTTGCGGATTTTACTCAGCTCGGAGCTATTTTCTGCATTTTCTAGAATATAAGAATCATTTTATTATATTATATGATTTTTGGCATTAGTTTATCCTCTTATTTTTTCAGTTGAAAATATAGATCTCCATGTTCCAATGGAAATTTTTGCTGATGTTTCTGAGCTCGGACCTATTTTCTGATTTTTCAGGAAGATATGGATCTTTTTATTAAATGATATCATTTTTGGCAAAAATGTGTATTCTTTAATTTTTCAGCTGAAGATGGAGATCTCTTGATTCAAACAGACATTTGTGAGGATTTTTTAGATCGGTATTATTTTTATATTTTCTGAAAGTTATGAATCTTTTATTAAATGATTTTAAGCCTAATTTTGACTTCTCTTTTTTGTTAAAAATGACGATCTTCCCGTTTCAACGGACATTTGCACGGATTTTTCTTAGCTCCGGGCTATTTTTTACATTTTCTATAAGATATGAATATTTATATTAATTGATATGATTTTTATAGCCTAATTTTTCTCTTATTTTTCGGTTGAACATGGCGATCTCCCAGGTCAAACGGACATTTTTGCAAACTTTTCAAAGCTCGACGCTATTTTTATATATTTCCGGAAAGTTATGGATATTTTTATTAAATGACATGACTTATTGGTCTAATTTTGTCGTCTCTTATTTTTTGTTGAAGATGGCTATCTCCCGGTTCCCACAGGGCATTTTTCCATTGAAGATGGCTATCTAATTTTGTCGTCTTTATGGATTGTTCTATGCTCCGGGCGATTTTCTAATTTTTTGTAAAATCTAAATTTTAATATTAAATGATATAATTTTTAACTTAATTTTGTCTTCTCTATTTTTTCAGTTGAAGATGTCAATCTCCCGGTTCCAACGGACATTTATCCGGATTTTTCTCAGCTCGGAACTATTTTTTAAAAGTTCATTGAAAATATGCATCTTTTTATCAAATGGTATGATTTTTATAGACTAAGTTTGTCTTCTCTTATTTTTCAATTGAAGATGGCGATCTTCCGGTTCCAACAGATATTTTTACAGATATTTCGGACCACGAGACTATTTTCTAAATTTTCTGGAAGATATGGATCTTTTTATTAAATGATATGATTTTGGCCTAATTTCGTCTTCTCTTATTTTTCAATTGAAGATGTTGATCACCTGGTTCCAACGGACATTTTTGCATATTTTTCTGTGCTCCGAGTTATTTTCTATATTTTCTGTATGATATGAATCTTTATATTAAATGATATGATTTTTATAACTTAATTTTGTCTTCTTTTATTTTTTTTAAGTTGTAAAGGGAGATCTTCCGATTCCAACGGACATTTTTGCAGATTTTTCTGAAATCGGTGCTATTTTCTACATTTTCAGGAAGTTAAGGATCTTTTTATTAAATAATATATTTTTTGGCATAATTTTGTTATCTTTTATTTTTTTCGTTAAAGGTGGCGATCTTCCGGTTCCAATGGACATTTTTAGGGAATTTTCTGAGCTCTGTGCTATTTTCTAAATTTTCTGTAAGTTATGAATCTTTATGCTAAATCATATGATTTTTTAGCCTAATTTGCCTTCTTTTATTTTTCAGTTGAACATGGCGATCTCCCGATTCCAACGAACAATTTTGTGGATTTTTCTCACCTTGGAACTATTTTTAAAGTTCATTGAAGAATTTGATCTTTTATGAAATGATATGATTTTTATAGACTAAGTTTGTCTTCTCTTATTTTTAGCTGAAGATAGCGATCTCCCTGTTCCAACGGACATTTTTGTGGATTTTTCTGACCTCAAGGATATTTTCTAAATTTTCTGGAATGTATGGATCTTTTTATTGAATGATATGATTTTTGGCATAAATTTGTCTTCTCTTATTTTTCACTTGAAGATGGCGATCTCCCGGTTCCAACAGACATTTTAGGGATTTTTCTGAGCTCTAGGCTATTTCTACATTTTCTGTCAGATATGAATCTTTGTATTAAATAATATGATTTTTATTACCTAATTTTTCCCTTTTCTTATTTTTCTGTTGAAGATGTCGATCTTCGATTCCAACAGATATTTTTTGCATATTTTTCTGAGATTGGTGCTATTTTCTACATTTTTGGGAAGTTATGGGTCTTTTTATTAATTGATATGATTTTTTGCCTAATTTTGTCTTCTCTTATTTTTTAGTTGAAGATGGCATCTCCCAATTCTAACGGACATTTTTTGCAGATTATTCTGACCTTGGGGTTATTTTCTAAATTTTCTGGAAGATATGTGTCTTTTTATTATATTATATGATTTTTGTCCTGAGTTTGTCAACTCTTAATTTTCAATTGAAGATGGCGATCACCCGGTTCCAATGGACATTTTTGAAGATTTTTATGAGCTCGGTGCTATTTTCTACATTTTTGAAAGATGATCTTTTTATTA
Organism: Scilla litardierei; assembly: GCA_030789695.1. Classification (NCBI taxonomy): domain Eukaryota; kingdom Viridiplantae; phylum Streptophyta; class Magnoliopsida; order Asparagales; family Asparagaceae; genus Scilla; species Scilla litardierei. Next base: position 36,961,454 of record CM061130.1, read on the forward strand.
AATTAAATGTTTTTATAGCCTCCGTTTCACTTCTCTTATATTTTTTCAGTTGAAAATGGCGATCACCCGGTTCAAATGCACATTTTTACGGATTTTTCTTTGCTTGGGGATATTTTTCTACATTTTCTGGAAAATATGTTCCTTTATATTACATGTTATGCCTTTTGGGCCTTATTTTGTCTTCTCTTTTTTCAGTTGAAGATGCCGATCTCTTAGTTCCAACGGACCTTTATGCGGATTTTTTTGAGCTCCGGGCTATTTTCTACATTTTCAGTAAGATTTGGATCTTTATATTAAATGATATGATTTTACAGCCTAATTTTTTCTTCTCTTATTTTTCAGTTAAAAATGACGATCTCCTGGTTCCAACAGACATTTTTTGTGGATTTTTTTAAATTTGGGGATATTTTCTACATTTTCAGAAAGTTATGTATCTTTTTATTAAATGATATGATTTTTGACCTAATGTTGCATTCTTTTATTTTTTTAGTTGAAGGCGATCTACCGGTTCGAACATACATATTTGCGGATTTATCTAACCTCGGAGATATTTTCTAAATTTTCTGGAAGATATTGATCTTCTTATTAATGATAGGATTTTGGCCTAATTTTGTCTTCTCTTATTTTTTCAGTTGAAGATGGCGATCTCCCAGTTCCAACGGACATTTTTGTTGATTTTTCTGAGCTCGGTGTTATTTTTTATCTTTTATGGAAGATATGTACCTTTTTATTAAATGGTATAATTTTTATAGCCTAAATTTGTCTTCTCTTATTTTGCCAGTTGACGATGGTGATCTACCGGTTCCAACGGACATTTTTGCTGATTTTTCTGAGCTTGGGACAATTTTCCTACATTATTGGCAGATATGGTCTTTTTTATTAAGTGATATGATTACTTGGCCTAATTTTGTGTTCTATTTTTTAGTTGAATGTGGCGATTTCCCGGTTCCAACGAACATTTTGAGCAGATTTTTCTGAGTTTCGGGTTATTTTCTACATTTTCTATAAGATATGTACCTCTTATTAAATGATATGATTTTATAGCCTAATTTTTTCTTCTCTTATTTTTCGGTTGAATTTGGCCTTCTCCCCGTTCAAACAGATTTTTTTGTGGATTTTTCTAATCTTGGGGCTATTTTCTACATTTTATGGAATTTATGGATCATTTTATTATATGATATGATTTTTTGGCCTAATTTTGTCTTCTATTTTTTGGCTGAATATGGCCATCTCTCAGTTTCAACGGACATTTTTGCGGATTTTTCTGAGCTTGGCTTATTTTTCTATATTTTACGGAAGAAATGTATCTTTTTATTAAATGATATGACTTTTTTGCCTAATTTTGTCATCTTTTATTTTTAGCTGAAGATGGCGATCTTTCGGTTCAAACGGACATTTTTACGGATTTTTCTGACCTCGAAGCTATTTTCTACATTTTCTGGAAGATATGTATCTTTTTATTAAATCATTTGATTTTTTTTGGCCTTATTTCTGTCTTCTCTTATATTTCAAATGAAGATGGTGATCTCCTGGTTCCAACGGACATTTTTGCGGATTTTTCTGATGGGAATTGCTATTGGGACATACTTTTTTTTGCTGAATTTACTTACCACTTATTTTTTTAAAAAATGCCAAACTTACCCTTTAATAAATCTTTTTAAAAAGCCCTTAGAATTGCTGAGTTTACAGACATTTTCAATGGGTGCACAGACTTCATGTTCCAGCCCAACTCCACCACTAGCTTCCTCGCCTCCTTCAACGACTTCCTTCGCCTCTGGACTCTCTCCTTCGACTCCTCCTCCGCAGAGCTCCGCGCCCTTCTCAACCACAGCAAGTTGGAGGAGAAAGAGCTGAAGGCAGGAATGAAGCCCGAGATGAAATCGAGGCCAGATGCATTCACTTTTGAGACTTTAATCACTGGATTGTGTGAAGTAGGTGACTTAGACATCGCATGTGGTCTTCTGTAGGAGATGCTAAGAGGTGACTTGCTCCTTCCCAATTCCGTGATATTGTCATAGATTTCTTTGCAAAATCAGGGAGGGTAGCAGATGTTGAGCGGCTATTTGCTCAATCCCAAGAAGTTGGACATTTACCAGTACTGTGCTGTTGAGTTGGAAGATGGCACATAGACATTTGCATTTATAATGATGTTGAACATCCATGGGATTATGTGATTAAACTTCGATGGCATTTCCAATTTTCGAAGTTAGAATAGCGGTGTCCACACACCAAAATTTGCTGGTGGTTGGAAAGTGAATAAACTATAATCAGTTTCAGGCTTCAGGTATATGTTCAGAATTTTTTAGGTTTCAGGTTTCAGGTTTCAGGTTTCAGGTTTTAGGCTTCATGTATATTTACGTCCATCATTGAGATTTTTTTGGTGTCATGCTTCAGGTATCAATTTGTAAGCAATTTCATATTTTTAAATTTTGCTAGGTTTCAGGTTTCAGGTTTCAGGTTTCAGGTTTCAGGCTTCATGTATATTTACGTCCATCATTGAGATTTTTTTGGTGTCATGCTTCAGGTATCAATTTGTAAGCAATTTCATATTTTTAAAGCTTGCTTCATTTCCAATATATCCAACATTCAGATTTTTTTCTCATTTCATGTTTCAGGCTTAAGGTAAACTGATATATATGCTTTTTAATGCATTTACAGCTTGGTTTCATGCTTGAGACATATCAGCAGAGCTCAAATCTGGAAGCTGAGATGCATGATACATGTGGGACATACAGTAAAAAAGAGAGCAAGTTTATGTGATTGTCAATGAGAGTTTATCATATCCAGCACAAAGGAGAGCAAGTTTATGTGTTCTTCGTGTAACAATTGTTGAGATCTGTAACAATTGTTAAGATATGTAGCAGTTGTGTTCTTCCTGTAACAATTGTTCCATTATAACCATTGGGACATACTCTGAATGATTTGCAAGTTAAACAATTTGCATATAGTACTGAGAAAAAAATAACAGATTCTGCAACATATTCTTCTTATCCATTCCTCAATATGACATATTCTTACAAATTCATCAAATCCTTCAACAATATCTTACAAAATTCATCAACAATTTCATTTCGCAAGGATGTCACTAACATCCATGTAAAAACATCAATTGTATGATATTCCAAAAACCCTAACAACTATGCATCCAAAAAAATATAAAAAGATATTGAAATCTAACTCAAATTATTACTACAAGAAAACCCAAAAAATATTTCCTTCCAGAAAATCTTGTACAATCCCATGGTCATTTGTTTCCAGGTAAAATCCCTTGTACAATCCCTTATAAAATCTTGTATCATCCATATGTATGCCATGTATGCTTCCAGGTGAGGCTGCTAGTGGTCCTGAGTCTTCGGGTGCCCTTTCATATAATAGCATATGTATCTTAAATCCTCTCACATCTTGCACCAGAGGAATGTTGCCTTTTCTATACCTGTTTCATGATTCTAAACATGTTAGCACTTAATAAAAAGCTTTACAATGTTCTTGTATCTGCACTGTGAGATTATACCATAATTGTTGTCTACAAATTGTGTGTGTTTTTGTTGTTAAGAAAAATTCTAGTGGAAATCATGGAGATTACTAGACTCCAGCAACAATCCACAAAGAGCTGACCATTTAGAATGTTTGCTAGGAGAACAAAACAGAACATATGCTTCCACAATTAGCATACAGATGAAAAAGGGTCCAGACAACATGAAAAATCCTTGTGTTATGACAATTTAAGAAACTAGCAAAATAAAATAATAATAATGAAACTAAGGCATTATGACTGGCTATGGCAATTTCTCAAAAATTATAGTATAGATGACATGCATGTTTTCTCATGGATGAAAGAATACAATGAAGAATTTAGAGTGTTGCTAAATTATATGAAGAGTATCGAACATACCAACTAGCTGACTATCTTTCTGATAAAAAAATCCATTAATACATCACATTCATATATTCTAAGTATCACTGAAAATCAAGAAACCCAGGCCCAACATATGCCAAGAACGTATTCCACCTTGGCCCTTGCTTGGAGTAATGAATCTGTATGCAGAATAGCGCAGAAAATGAGAATCGCCCAAAATTTATAGATGTCAAGGCTATTGAAAGAACATTAAAAACCCAACAAGCTCTAAACTTAATGACATATGCCATGTATAAATTAATGATCTTTCGTATTAGTGATTTTTGACAATATCGTTCTACCTCTTCTTCTTGTGAAAGAAAACATATATTACATATGCCTGTTGTATATTCTTCAATTACACGTGTATGAAGGCATATTACGAAGGGTTGGGGCTATGCAACTGAATCAGAAAAACTGGGCATGCTTGCTTATAGGAAAATCCTGAAAAATCCTGAAACATATAGCACATAATATGACTACCATTCCACATAATAGATCAATACCACATAATTAAAACCACATGTTAATTTAAAAAATTAAAATAAAAAAATACAAGTTGCATAATGTAATGCAAACTCAATCATAAAATGAGAGTCAAAATAATTTTTTCCATATTTCACCACAAATCAAGTTGCATGCAATCTTAGTGCTGTAATATTCTCAGATTACTTAAAAACATAGATCATCTAACATTTGCAAGTGACGATCAAATCCCTATTCATTTGAATGACAATTGTTTTACATGACTACGTGAATTAATGTGTTTCCTTTTGCATACTGAGAAGCGCTAATACAAAGATGAATGAGTGGAATAACTTACTAGTGCCCAAACTTCCTCCACAAATACAGAGCCCAGACGACCACTTGTGTGAAAGAGCTACACCTATAAGAGTATAGATTCTGACTATTTTAGTAAATGTATTGATAAAGTTGTAAAAATCATGGTTCTGCAACTGAAACAAAGCAACAAGCTCATGGTATAGATTCTAACTTGCATGCAAATTATACAGAAGAGTCGCAACTTGGGCACAAAATAAGCATGATTGAAGAATACAACAACATGATGAGAAGACTAGAAATTTCCAAACCTCCAAATTTTTCCAGGAAAAGACATGAAGGGGTTAAAAAATTAGTTAAACCTTGATGATAACTAGGAGCTTGCAAAAAGAAAAAGAATAGTAAATCATCTGCTAAATGAGCATCATTGGTACACAAATTTCAGTAGAATGAATGGTCAAAAGAGACAAAGAATGAATGGTCAAAAGCGGCGAAGCATGAATGTAAAAGAGTAAGAAAATAATCTAGAAACAGTTACTAAATGGGGTGAACATGAAAATGGTATCTTCGTCCATTCCTTTCAACTTCATGAATAATCATATATATTATTCATACATATATAAACATAGAATACCAAACACTACATTCATTAATACATGTAATTGCTGTTACCTATAACTTAAATATGTGTCCTGACATGCAATCACTTAGAGGCATCTATATTCCTAGCTATATTTCATGAATATCGTTATTCCACATGCCACAATTTCTAAATAAATAAGACATGTATGTATGACATGTGTATCGAACACGTTTCCGACACAACATTGCTGCACGATTTGATAATTATAGCTAAGAAAATTCTTAGCTATAATACTTCTTGGGAACAAAATCCATATCAAGTGAAAAGTGCACATGTAGATGCACACATGCCTGAACATACAAGAAGTATTATAGATAAGAAAATGCAGTAATGCCATGTATGAATAAATATGAAAATTGCAGGGAGACAAAGGATGAATTGATTTGTAATATGTGCATACCATTCAATTATCTTCAATAACGATTATATCTCTTATAGCCATATCTTTGCTGACTATATCCCTGAATTTCTTCACACTTTTTCCATACGCTTCATCCCATCCGTTTGCCCGGGGGGTGATGGTTTTGTTTCCAACATGACGCAACTGGTGGTATAGGGCTTCCATCCATAAGATATACCTCGACAAAGTGATTATCATTAACATACCCTATAATGATATGGCGATGGAGAGGTAATGGCACGGGCTCCCGACCTAAGCGGAAAAAAAAATGTAAGACACGTTTTGTTGGATAGATAATGCAACACGCAGTTATAACAATATAGCCAAATATCTGGCTTGGTCATCAAAACAACTGTACGGAAGCTAATCATCCATATATGACAATGCCGCATCATGATGTGCTACCTCTTCGATACTAAGAATTCTGATGTACTCGTCATTATATTTATTCAACTCTATCCTCAAATCCATTCTCACCTTCCTCCTGTTGTCCTGTCCCCCCTGTGCCAAGTAGACCTGCAACAGCCCTGTACTTACAGCTGCCATCGGCCTTGACATTCTTGACAAGTTGTACATATGGTCTGATACATTCTGGAAAGTTATCAATGAATGGTGATGATGATGAAACTGAATGGGACTGGTACACCTTTTCCTTCTCTCGACGTGGTGGTTTTACCAAGGAAACTTTGGACGACGAGCCTTTTGCAAGGAGTAGGGCAAGTACCTTTAGCAGATACTACATGCTCAAAGTGAGAAGGCTCCTGCCCGGTGGATGTATTCATATTCTCCTTCTTTTCCTTTTTTACCTCTGGCTCGATAAGAAAAGTGGTCGTTGGGGTGGATATCTCCTTCAGCTTTATTAGCATCTGCCTCTTAGTAGAACCGTCCAGGGCTTTGTATTTCTTGTATACCGGATCCAACTCCTCCTTTATTAGCACATCCTCTTCGATCAATTCCTTCATGGGTACAATGTCTAGCTTCTTCCAATGCCACTTGTCTCAGACTGTGCTGCTTGATCCATAATTGTTTTCATTTCATTCATAGTCATAAACCCATTCAACTCCTTGTATAAGTGGCCCTTCATGTCATGCAGCATGCAGCTCTTTGATTTCTCAAAAGATGCCTTGATTTATGTATGCTGCAGCTCTAGCAAAGAATGCATAATAGACCATGATGTTGCAAAATTGCATGCCGATGATTCCAAGTGCTTTCTAAGCTTTACATGTGAACTCTCTCTCTATTGGTTGTTACATTCCCAAAATACACATTTGTATCGGTCCAAGCCGAAACAAACATCTCCTTGTGCTTGTCCAACAATGAATTCTTCACATATCTTATGGACTGTGGAGAAGAAATAAATTTTTTTCTCAAATTCACTGAGTTTTTTCCATACTCCTCCTCCGTAGTGCTAGTACCAACAAACTCCAGCTTAATAGGAATCCATCCCAATTTTCTTTGACTTCAAAAACTTCTTGCAATTCGCCACTACACTCCTTGAAATATGCCATTTACATAATTGATTCTTCGCGGAGGGAAATACTTTGGTGATGGCATTAATAAGATCTTGCTCTCTCTATCTGTCAAAATTATTCTAGGCATTGTGAATCCAAAAGAAAATACCTTAACTGATCCAATGCCCATGTATAGCAATCTTCTCGTTCAACCTCCAAATAAAAAATGTGATACTGAATGTCATTTCAGTTGATGTCATGCCGACAATCTCAAACAATGGAAGCCGGTATCTGTTTGTCTTATATGTGCAGTCTATTATCAGAATATCAGGAAATGCATGTAAATATCAACTGAAGTCAGATGTGCCCAAAATAAATTCCTAACACATGATGTCTCTGCATCAGAAGTATGAAATTCAATGTGCTGCTTCTCCATCAAGCCCTTCATGAGTTGTTGCATTTGAGATTGCCCTGCCATCTCCACAACCTTTAGCTTCTGTCTGGCATTGTAAATTGTTTTAATCGTTGTAACATTATACTTATCTCGTTTCTTTAATATTCTTAAAATTTCTCTTGGCTTCACAAGACTTTGCGACAGTTCTACCAATGTTTCCATCTCCGAGCATTGTAATCTCCCCGCATATGAATCTCCCTCGAGGTAAGTCACGGGCGGGTTGTTATGCACCCCACGCAAGACTGTTACATTCCATTCATCCTATTGCCAATCATCTTCGCCTTCAAAGAAAATGGACAACCACATTTCTTGCTTTTGGTCTTCTTCTTCGTCTTTTTCTCACAACTAAAATTGTTGCCACGATATATCCCACTCCTTTCGCATGCAAAATATATATGTGGGAGCCTACCAACCATATTCGTCATATTTGTTGCCCTTTTCACAATCACCAGCCCATTTTCACTACAGCTGTCATTTATCCATTGTAATAGTTCATCTCTACTTCGAAATATGGCTGTGATAGTAAATTGCACAATAATATCTACATTGCACTCTGTACCGACGCTGCATATGCTGCTCAAGACAGTATCCTACAATTTATATTTACCATCAACACTTAGCATACATTTATGAATTTCATTTACAAAGTATTAAATATCATTTATTTCATGCCTTTCCATTTTCATCTCCTTCTATAAATCGAAATAGAACACCCTCCATATGAAAAATTGCATTCTCCATGTACGCAATTTCCTTCTTCTAGCTTTTGCAACAAATTCGAACTAAATTCTCAACACCTACCTGTCATGCATAAGGAAAATGTACATCATTTAATTAGGAAAAACATTTATTAAGGGCTTTGTTCTCATCCACATGGAGCCAAATGCAATAATGCAACAACAACTTTCTTTACACAAACGAAGCACAATATGTATTTGTTAATCAATTCATTGAAATTTTTACTGATAATGAACATGCAGTTGAATTTTTTGGTGCAGTTCGGTATCAGAACTGCTGCAGTCTGATGCCGACCTGTACCTAGAATACAGAGTCTGAATCCTGTATTCTGAGACATGTTCTTTTACGTACTCCTGAAAGAAATCTCTTTCAGAAGTTAGCAGCATATTCAGCAAGTTCTGAAGAAGCAGCATTCAGAATCTGCAGCAGTTTCAGTGAGAATTCTGAAACATAATTCAGATTCTGCTGCAAAATTATGTTTCAGATTTCTGAAGTCGATTTCTGAAACTGGTTCTGAATTCGGTATCAGATGTCCCACTAAGAAATCCTAATATCATTAAGGGAGACATGTTTGGTTTGACCAAGCCCTGAAATTGCTGAAGTAAAAAAATCAGGAAGCTATTCGGCCTATGAAGCTAATAAGGACCCAATTACCCAACAATAAAATTGATCTCCTTGAAGGAAAATGGTGATTCAATTGAGGCTAAGTTTGGGTGATAAATCCAATGATTATGTTAGAAATAAAAATTGGTCATAGTGGATTTGTAAAAGGTTCTGGAAATAATGAAACATGCCATATTCCATCTTTGAGTTTTCACAGAACGACACAGTTACCATCTTTCAAATGACTTGTGCGATTGATTATAAATGTAAATGTAGACAAAATTGATCATAGTGAATCTGCAGCATGTTCAATATTATAAATGTAAATGTAGACAAAAGATCACATCAAAATTATCCAGCAAAATTTTACAATAGTAAAAATTACAGATTTATCAAAATGTTCCAAACAATCCAGCAAATAATAGAACTTGAATACTTAAGAATTCATATGTATGTAGTATGAAAGGTAACCAAGGAGCAAAAAAACTACATATCATAATGTCAAAAATCGAAACTTTATATCACAGATCACAGATTTATCACAGAACAAACCCTTATTATGAAAGATCGAAACTTTATAACCAAGGACCATATCTTTATTGAAGATCGAAACTTTACCAACCATTAACGATGAGATGGGGTGAAGGATGAGCCGCCGCTTGAAGGAACTTGGGAGTCGGTTCTCAAGCACTTAGGATATCGCGAGATGAGATCAGAGAGGAAGGAGCTGCCCGAGAGATCACGAGAGAAAGAAGAAGGAGATCACGAGATAAGATCAGATCCACCCAGTTCTTTTAATGCGTCAGATCCGGTGGGCGCAAAAGAAGTGATCGACAGAGATCGAGGGATTGCAGGTGAACCCTAGAGAACTTTACGAGAGGAAGGAGCGTGAAGCGTTAATGCAAAGGAGGAGTCTGAAGGTGAGTTCGTCCGGTCTGTGAACTGAGCACAAATGCGTTTTCAGACTGTGCACATCAGCAAAAAATTAAGAGGTATGTGAACTCAGCAGATAGGACTGTCCGAATAGCAATTCCCTTTTCTGATCTCCAGACTATTTTCTACATTTTCTATAAGATATGAATCTTTATATATATGATATGATTTTTATAGCCTAATTTTTTCTTCTCTTATTTTTCAGTCGAAGATAGGGAACTCTCGGTTCAAAAAAAATATTTTTGTGGAGTTTACTTAGCTCGGAGCTATTTTCTGTATTTTCTAGAAGATATGGATCTTTTTATTAAATGATATGATTTTTACCATAATTTTGTCTTCTCTTATTTTTCAATTGAAGATGGCAATCTCTATGTTTCAATGTACATTTTTGCTGATTTTACTTAGCTCGGATCTATTTTCTGCATTTTCTGGAAGATATGGATCTTTTTATTAAATGATATGATTTTTGGCATAATTTTGTCTTCTCTTATTTTTCAGTTAAAGATGGTGATATCCTTATTCCAACAGACATTTTTGCGGATTTTTCTTAGCTCGGGTCTATATTCTGTATTTTCTGGAAGATATGAATCTTTTTATTAAATGATATCATTTTGGCCTAATTTTGTCTTCTCTTATTTTTCAGTTGATGATGGCAATCTCCCTGTTCCAATAGACCTTTTGCTGATTTTTTATGAGCTCGGTGCTATTTAGGACTTTTTATTAAATGCTATGATTTTTATAGCCTATGTTTCTTTGCTCTTATTTTTCCAGTTGAAGATGGCCATCTTCCTGTTCAAACGGAAATTTTTGCGTATTTTTCTGAGCTCGAGGCTATTTTTCTACATTTTATGGAAGATATGGATCATTTTATTAAATGATATTATTTTTTGGCCTAAGTTTGTCTTCTCTTATTTTTTTTAGCTGAAGATGGCGATCTCCCATTTCCAACATACATTTTTTCAGATTTTTTTGGCCTCGAGGCTATTTTCTACATTTTCTGGATGAAATGGATCTTTTTATTAAATCATTTGATTTTTTGGTCTAATTTTGTCCTCTCTTATTTTTCACATGAAGATGGTGATCTTCCGGTTCCAACTGATATTTTTACAGATTTTTTGAGCTACAGGCTAATTTCTACATTTTCTGTAAGATATGAATTTTTATATTAAATTATATGATTTTCATAGCCTAATTTTGTCTTCTCTTATTTTTTAGGTGAAGATGGTGATCTCACGGTTCAAATAGATATTTTTACGGATTTTACTTAGCTCGGTATTTTTTCGAAGATGTCGATCATTTTATTAAATGATGTGATTTTTGGCATAATTTTGTCTTCTCTTATTTTTCAGTTGAAGATGGCCATCTCTCTGTTCCAATGGATATTATTGCAGATTTTACTTAGCTTGGAGCTATTTTTTGCATTTTTTGGAAGATACGAATCTTTTTATTAAATGATATGATTTTTGGCATAATTTTGTCTTCTCTTATTTTTTTCAGTTGAAGATTGCAATCTACCTGTTCCAATGGATATTTTTATGTATTTTTCTGGGTTCGGTTCTATTTTCTGAATTTTCTGCAAGATATGGATCTTTTTATTAAATGATATCATTTTTGGCCTAATTGTCTTTTCTTATTTTTCAGTTGAAGATGTGATCTTGCTCTTCCAATGAACATTTTTGCGGATTGTTCTGTGCTCAAAGCTATTTTCTACATTTTATGAAAGATATAGATATTTTTATTATATGATATGATTTTTGCCTAATTTTGTCTTCTCTTATTTTTTCAGTTGAAAATGGCGATCTCCCGGTTCCAACGGACATTTGTGGGGATTTTTCTGAGCTCGGTATTTTTTGTCTACAATTTCTTGAGGTTATTGATCTTTTTATTAAACGATATGATTTTTTGGCCTAATTTTGTATTATCTGATTTATCAGTTGAATATGGCATTCTCCGGTTCCAATGGACATTTTTGCAGATTTTTTGAGCTCCCAGATATTTTTTACATTTTCTGTAATATTTGAACCTGTATATTAATTGATATGATTTTTAGCCTAGTTTTTTTCTTCTCTTATTTTTCAATTTAAAATGGAGATCTACAGGATCCAACAGAGATTTTTGCGGATTTTTCAGAGCTTGGGTCAATTTTTATAAATTTTTGGAAAGTTGTGGATCTATTTATTAAATGATATGATTTTTAGCCTAATTTTGTCGTCTCTTATTTTTCGTTGAAGATGGCGATCTTCCGATTTCAAGGAACATTTTAAGGGATTTTTAAGAGCTATGTGCTATTTTCTAAATTTTCTGTAAGATATAATATATTAAATGATATGTTTTAGCCTAATCTTGTTCTATTATTTTTTAGTTGAAGATGTGATCTCGCGGTTCCAACAGACATTTTTGCGGATTTTTCTCAACTCGGAACTATTTTCAAAAGTTCATTGAAGATATGAATTTTTTTAAATAATATGATTTTTAAAGACTAAGTTTTTATTCTCTTATTTTTCAGTTGGAGATGTTGATCTCCCAGTTCCAACGGACATTTTACGGATTTTTCTACCTCGAGGATATTTTCTAAATTTTCTGAAAATGTAGATATTTTTATTAAATGGATTGATTTTTGGCCTAATTTTTACTTCTCTTATTTTTCATAAAGATGGCGATCTCCTAGTTACAACGGACTTTTTCGTGGATTTTTCTGAGCTCCAAGCTATTTTCTACATTTTCTGTATGATATGAATCTTCTTATTAAATGATATGATTTTTATAACCTAATTTTATCCTCTTTTATTTTTAAGTTGAAAATGACGATCTCCCGATTCCAACGAAAATTTTTGTGGATTTTTCTGAGATCGGTACTATTTTCTACATTTTCGGGATGTTCTGGATCTCTTTATTAAATGATATGATATTTTGGCCTAATTTTGTCTTCTTTTATTTTTAAGTTGAAGATGTTGATCTCTCGATTCTAATGGACATTTTTGCGTAGTATTCTGACCTCGGGTCTATTGTTTTAAATTTTCTGGAAGATATGGATCTTTTTAATAAATTATTTGATTTTTGGTCTAAGTTTGTCTTCCCTTATTTTTCAATTGAAGATGACGATCTCCCCGGTTCCAACGGACATTTTTGCATATTTTTAAGATCTCGGTGCTATTTTCTACATTTTTGGAAGGTATGGATCTTTTTATTAAATGATATGTTTTTATAGCCTACGTTTCTCTTCTCTTATTTTAAGTTGAAGATGGCGATCTACCGGTTCCAATGCACATTTTTGTGGATTTTTCTTAGCATGGGGCTATTTTTCTACGTTTTCTGGAAAATATGCATATTTTTATTAAATTTTATGATTTTTGGCCTAATATTTGTCTTCTCTTTTTTCAGTTGAAGATGGCGATCTCTCAGTTCCAACGGACATTTGGGTTGATTTTTTTGTGCTCCGGGCTATTTTCTACATTTTCTGTAAGATATGGTCTTTTATATAAAATGATATGATTTTTAAAGCCTAATTTTGTCTTTTCTTATTTTTAAAGTTGAAAAATAGTGAAAAACCCGGTTCCAACAAACATTTTTGCGGATTTTTCTGAGTTACGAGCTATTTTATACTTTTTAGTATGATATTTATATTTATATTAAACTTTTTCTGTATGATATTTATATTTATATTAAATGATATGAATTTTATAACCTAATTTTGTCTTCTCTTATTTTTAATTTGAAGATGGCGATTTCTCGATTCCAACGGATATTTTTGCAGATTTTTCTGAGATCGACGTTATTTTTCGACATTTTCGGGAAGTTATGGATCTTCTTATTAAATGATATGATCTGTATGCCTAATTTTCTCCTCTCTTATTTTTTTTCGTCGAAGATGGCAATCTCCTGGTTCTAACGGATATTTTGCAGATTATTCTGACCTCGGAGCTATTTTCTGGAAATATGAATATTTTTATTAAAGTATATGCTTTTTGGCCTAAGTTTGTTTTCTCTTATTTTCAATTGAAGATGGTGACCTCTCGTTTCCAACGGACATTTTTGCAGAATATTCTGATCTCGGAGATAATATGAATATTTTTATTAAAGTATATGCTTTTTGGCCTAAGTTTGTCTTCTCTTATTTTCAATTGAATATGGTGACCTCTCGTTTCCAACGGACATTTTTACGGATTTTTATTAGCTCGGTGATATTTTCTACATTATGGAAGATGTGGATCTTTTTATTAATGATATGATTTTTATAACCTATGTTTCTCTTCTTTTATTTTTTTCAGTTGAAGATGGTGATTTACCGGTTCCAGTGCACATTTGTGCAGATTTTTCTCAGCTTGAAGCTATTGTTCTACATTTCTGGAAAATATGGATCTTTTATTATTAAATGTTATGATTATTTGTCCAAATTTTGTCTTTTCTTTTTACAGTTGAAGATGACGATCTCTCAGTTCCAAAGGACATTTGTGCTGATTTTTTGAGCTCCGGGCTATTTTGTACATTTTTTGTATGACATGGATCTTTTTATTAAATTATATGACTTTTATATCTTAATTTTATCTTCTCTTATTTTTAAGTTGAAAATGGCGATCTTTCGATTCCAATGGACATTTTTGCTTATTTTTCTAAGCTCGAGGCTTTTTTTTACATTTTCGGAAAGTTATGTATCTTTTTATTAAAAGAGAGGCTTTTGGCCTAATTTTGACTTCTCTTATTTTTTTTATTTTAAGATGGTGACCTACCGGTTCCAACGGACATTTTTGCGAATTTATCTGACAACTGGGATATTTTCTAAATTTTCTGGAAGAATTGATCTTCTTATTAAATTATATGAGCTTTGGCCTAATTTTGTCTTCACTTATTTTTCAGTTGAAATTGGCAATCTCATGGTTCCAATAGACATTTTTGTTGATTTTTTGAGCTCGGTGCTATTTTCTATATTTTATGGAAGATACGTATCTTTTTATTAAATGATATGATTTTTATAGCTTACGATTTTCTTCTTTTATGTTTTCAGTTTAAAATGGTGATATATTGGTTCCAACAGATATTTTTGCTAATTTTTCTACATTTTCTGGAAGATATGGACCTTTTTATTAAATGATATGATTATTTGACCTAATTTTGTCTTTGCTTTTTTCAGTTGAAGATGGCGATCTTCCGGTTTCAACGGATATTTGAGCAGATTTTTCTGAGCTCTGTGCTATTTTCAATATTTTATGTAAGATACGGACCTTTTTATTAAATGATATGATTTTTATATACTAATTTTTTCTTTTCTTTTTTCTCAGTTGAAGATGGCCATCTCCTGGTTCGAACGGAAATTTTTGGGGAATTTTCTGAGCTTGGTGCCATTTTCTACATTTTATAGAAGCTATTGATCATTTTATTAAATGATATGATTGTTTGACCTAATATTGTATTCTCTTATTTTTAGCTGAAGATGGCGATCTGCCAATTCTAATGGATATTTTTGCAGATTTTTTTGTTCTCGAGGCTATTTTCTAAATTTTCTTGTAGATATGTATCTTTTTATTAAATCATTTGATTTTTGGCCTAAATTTTTCTCTCTTATACTTAAGATAATAATGGCGATCTCCTGGTTCCAACGAACAGTTTTGCGGATTTTTCTGAGCTCCAAGCTATTTTCTACATTTTCAGTATGATATGAATCTTTATAGTAAATGATATGATTTTTATAACCTAATTTTGATTCTCTTATTTTTCAGTTGAAAAGGTGATCTCCCGGTTCAAATGGATATTTTTGCGGATTTTATTTAGATCGGATCTATTTTCTGTATTTTCTGGAAGATGCGGATATTTTTATTAAATGATATGATTTTTGGCATAATTTTGTCTTCTCTTATTTTTCAGTTGAAGATGACAATCTCTCTGTTCCAACAGACATTTTGGTTGATTTTACTCAGCTCGGAGCTATTTTCTGCATTTTCTGGAAGATATGGATATTTTTATTAAATAATATCATTTTTCACCTAATTTTGGCTTCTCTTATTTTTCAGGTGAAGATGGCGATCTTCCTGCTCCAACAGACATTTTTGCGGAATTTTTCGAGCTCGAATCTATTTTCTACATTTTATTGAAGATCTGTATCTTTTTATTAAATGATATGATTCTTTCGCCTAATTTGTCTTCTCTTATTTTTCAGTTGAAGATGGTGATTTCCTGGTTCCAACAAACATTTGTGCGGATTTTTCTGAGTTCGATACTATTTTCTACATTTTCTGGAAGTTATGGATTTTTAGTAAATGATATGGTTTTTGGCCTAATTTTATCTATTCTTATTTTTCAGCTGAAAATAGCGATCTCCCGTTTCCAACGGACATTTGTGCGGATTTTTCTGAGCTCCATGCTATTTTCTACATTTTCTGTACGATATGAATCTTTATATTAATTGATATGATTTTATAGCCTAATTTTTGTATTCTCTTATTTTTCAGTTTATAATGGCATTCTCTCGGGTCCAACGGACATTATTGTCGATTTTTTAGAGCTCAGGAATATTTTTAGACATTTTGGGGAAGGATCTTTTTATTAAATGATATGATTTTTGGCCTAAATTTGTCATCTCTTATTTTTTTTCGTTCAAGATGGCGATCTCCCGGTTCCAACAGACATTTTTAGGGATTTTTCTGGGCATCGGGCTATTTTCTAAATTTCCTGTAACATATAAATCTTAATATTAAATGATACGATTTTAATCCTAATTTTGTCTTCTCTCATTTTTCAGTTGAAGATGCCGATCTCCTGGTTCCAACATCCATTTTTGAGGATTTTTCCAAGCTTGAAACTAGTTTCTACAGTTTATTGAAGATATGGATCTTTTTATTAAATGATATGATTTTTATAGACTAAGTTTGTCTTCTCTTTTTTGCAGTTGAATATGTCTATCTCTCGATTCCAACGGACATTTTTTGCGGATTTTTCTCATCTCCGAACTATTTTCAAAAGTTCATTGAAGATATGGATTTTTTATTAAATGATATAATTTTTATAGACTAAGTTTATCTTCTCTTACTTTTCAGTTGAAGATAGCGATCCCAGTTTCATTGGATATATTTGCGGATTTTTCTGACCTTTCTAGAAGATATAGATCTTTTTATTAAATGATATGATTTTTGGCCTAATTTTGAGTTCTATTATTTTTATAGTTCAAGATGGTGATCTCCCATTACCAATAGACATTTTTTGGATTTTTCTGAGTTACGAGCTATTTTCTACATTTTCTGTATTATATGAATCTTTATATTAAATGATATGATTTTTATAACATAATTTTGCCTTCTCTTATTTTTCAGTTGAAGATGGCGATCTCCCGATTCCAACGGACATTTTTTGTGGATTTTTCTGAGATCGGTGCTATTTTTATACATTTTCGAGAGTTATGTATCTTTTTATTAAATGATATGATTTTTTGCCTAATTTTGTCTTCTCTTATTTTTAAGTTGAAGATGGCGATTTGACGGTTCTAACAGATATTTTTGCGGATTATTCTGACCACGGGCTTATTTTCTAAATTTTCTGTAGATAAGTATCTTTTTATTAAATTATATGATTTTTGGCCTAAGTTAGTCTTCTCTTATTTTTCAATTGAAGATGTCCATCTTCCATTTCCAACAGACATTTTTGCAGATTTTTATAGACTCTGTGCTATTTTCTATATTTTATGGAAGATACAGATCTTTTTATTAAATGATATGAATTTTATAGCTTACGTTTCTCCTCTTTTTTTAGTTGAAAATGGGGATCTACCGGTGACAATGCACATTTTTGCAGATTTTTCTTAGCATGGAGCTATTTTTCTACATTTTCTGGAAAATTTAGATCTTTTTTTAAATGTTATGATTTTTTGGCCCAATTTTGTCTTCCCTTTTTCAGTTGACGATGGCGATCTCTCTGTTCTAACGGAATTTGGCAGATTTTTTTGTTCTCCGGGCTATTTTCTACACTTTCTGTAAGATATGGACCTATATATTAAATGATATGATTTTTATTGCCTAATTTTTCTTCTCTTATTTTTAAGTTGAAAATGGTGGTCTTTCGGTTCCAAGGGAGCTCCTCTTAAGAGGTATGCTCTGTCTCATCGCCTTTGTTGGAGCCTTCCCAAGTATGAGCTAGGAAAGTGGAATGGCCTGCAGACTCGGTAGATAGCTCTACATCTCTAGTCTTTGACCTAGTCATCACTGTGTTTGCGAGCTACTTCAGGGTGTATCCATGCATACTCTTGATTTACTTCTTGGATGATGAGCTTCTCGGAATGGTAGGCTGATGTTGCCTTAGTCACATGCTTTGCAGATTTGCAGGATGTGACCTGTCCTTCGAGGTGGTCATCGCGATGATTTATTATCTGCATCTGCAAATACATTTAACATGGAGTATGATCATTTACGGTAGTGACCATTGGAGGCGCAGAAGATGCGTAGCTCCGGTCTAGTGACGTGCTACATGCGCTGCACTATATCTGGTTAAACAGATTTAATGCCGACGCTACATAAAGAAGCGTGTAGTTAACCAGATAAAGGAGTGTATCAAAGACACTCAAGTAAGGCATTTCAGAACCTAGGATATCCTTCCCCTCTTCCAGCGAACGGAAGGGATCTATATGAAGGGTTTTCTAGGACCCTTAGGGCACAAAAACTCTATTCCCGTCCTAAGTCGGACGGAACATAGACATAAAAATTGCAGCGGAAAATTTTTGTTAATCTAATTAACATGCAGCCCTAAGGAACCAGACCCTCTTAGCCAGGATCTCTGCCAACTCGGGGTGGATCTGACCACCCCAAGAGGGATCTAAACTACTGCGAATAATTAAAACAAAAGCTTAATCACCTACCCGAAATCTCAACCCTGGGGCAGGCGAGATGTTTCGCACCGTCTTCTGAGCAGCTCCCCATCACACGCCGAGCCGCTCCTCGAACCGCTCCTCGAACCGCTCCTCGAACCGCTCTGCATCCCGAGGCGAGCAATCCTTGTTGTCGTCGAGCCAACCACGCGCGAAAGAAAGTTTCACGCGAGTGAAAGCCTTCGTCAAGATTTCGGATCCAAATCCGAACTCCTTCGTGGCTTTGCTAGAGCCCTCAGGAGTAAGGCAGAAATAGAGGGAGAAGAAGAATATTAATTTCAGCCTAGATCCGAGCATGCTCCAACATTTACGGGAGCAGCTCAGACTTGGAGCTTGGGATGAGTTTTAAGGAGGAGAGCAGACCCCTATTTATATAGGCAGCTGAGAGCTCCCCTTTACTAAAAATCCGATATGGGACTAAAGTTGGAGTTAATTAAACCAAGTTAGTTTGCCTTTCACAAAGGGAAAACTTCCGTGAATTTTAACTCACTCACCATTGAACTTCATGATTGATACAACATATCAATACGAAGGGCGTTCAACGGTGAACGCATAGGAAAAAACCATTCGTCAATCCGAGCCCGTTTGACCCCTCAAACGTCAGTCCAAAAATCACCCAAAACGTGTGTTTCAACAAGAACACCGCCGCAGCTATTAACTGGGCACGAAGCCCTAGTAGTGGGACCCACAACATGGGCTCCACGCGTGTGCAACAGCCTCAGAGGGCACGTGCATGGCACGTGCTTGTGGGAGCATGCCATGCACGTGCCCTGCGGGGCCAGTCAAGGGGCGCCACCTGGCGCCCCTGTTTCTCCTTTTGGGCAAAGCTGGCGCCCAAGGCACCAGCAAAAATCCACGGCTTGGCCATTTGGCCAGGCCCAAAAAGTTTCTGCCCCCCTTTTTTATTAAAAAATGCTTTAACATTTAAAGCTTTGGGTCTTTTACTTTTTGGGCTGCCATTTACCCTTTCTATTTAAATGTCTTTAAGCAGACTTATTGGGCTCGTTTGGACTCTGTTTTTGACGCGTTTTGAACCTGCGTTAAGAGCGGGATGAACACGTCTTACCGGTAACCTTTTCCTTGCGTTTATTTCATTAAATATTGTCTTAAACTATTTAAGCACATTTAATCTCTTTTGCATCATATACAAATTAGTCCCCATCTAAGCTTAAATTTTTATTTGCATCAAATACAAATGACCTGAGGGCATATCCCTCTACATCTTCCACTTGCACTCAGAATCATTTATCCCGAATGTAGGAGATTATTGCAAACATCTTTTGTAATATTTTATCCCTTGCATAAAATGCATATCCTCCCTAATGTTTCTACCTATTTACTAGACGATGGTCACACTCTGTGTGAGACCCTACAGCCTGACCCTTACAACAGGTTGGACTCAAAGCCCTATACGGCAGTGACCACGAGCAGTGGTTGCCGTCCCTGCTTCAGAATCATCATTATGTGGTTGACTCATCGACATGAGTATTGTCGGGACCACACTGACTGTTTCCGTGATGAATTCCGCAGTTATAGTCTCTTCGTCTTAACTATGTCGTGTAGATCAAGTCTAGGGTACGGTCAAACTGTCAACCCCAATAACTTGACTCCGGTTAGTTTCTATCGATCTTTAGTTAACAAATGTTGGACTTCTTCCAACATACTCTGATCGGAGATTTTACTAAAGATCGAACTAACTCTACGACGCTAACTCCCATTGACCAGGAGAGACGAATCCTCTCTTGGTCATTACTCGCCTCGTGTGCTTCAAGTGACACCCAATCAAAGACCTTTCGACAGGCCTAGCCTCGAAGCTAGGTCAGTGATCTTAGTGGCATCGTTCACGCATAGGTTCGTAAAATGACCTCAAGTCAAAAGACCAACTTGCCTATCATCACTAAGAGTTATCATTGACCGATTGGTCAATATAACCATATGATAACTCTTGTGGATCGTTCAGTGAACTCATTCTCTAATGAGCACCGGTGTCTCGTCTTCGACTTCGCCAAGTCAAACGATCATGAGATCATCGCCACCGCTAAACAGTGAAGACTAAGACACAATGGTCTATCCGATGTTTCGATATCCTTGTCTCGAAACATCTACGACCACGAACCCTTTTAGACTTATGCTACAGACGGTTAAACATTTCTTTATGATCGAGATACTCATCTCGATACCCGTTTGACCTTGCATAAAGTCTCAGGATTTTACCTAAGTTAATATCTAATGTTAATTACATTATAATATAACTTAGATAAATTATTACCAAACAGCTTACTGTTATTTCGAACAAGATGTTTGTGCTATTCACACATAGAGATAGATTTGCCTCGAGGGTATCATCTCTCAACATCTCCCACTTGCACTCAGGCCCATTTATCTCGGTATCTAATACCGTTTTTACACATAAGTCTTTCTAGACTTCATGTGGTAGAGCCTTCGTGAGTGGATCTGCTAAACCGTCTACTCTATAGACTTAAGGGGTTTCTATGTTCATGTTGGACCAACCATTTGAATCTTATTCAAATAATTCACTTGGTCTCTCGGAATCCATAATATTTTTATTTCCTTTGATATTATCTAGTTCATCGTACCTTACAATAATAATTTTAAATTAGTTAATGGTCATTTCAAATGGCTCATATCTATTTATGATAAAGTATCAAACTCTTTGATTACTTTGTCAAAATATATGTTTTATCCCTTTGATGCCTCGCTTGTAATTTATATGCTCCCACTGACCTTGAAAACTTTCTGGCTAATTCATATAAGTTGGTTCGTCTAAATCATATTTAGAAAAACGAACTTATAAGTGAATGCTCCAATTTTCATGGTCAACATGAGCGATTACATCAAGTTTGGTCCGAGTTGATCTGTACACATCTGCTGGTGAAAACGGTTTCATCATAATCCGTTTTATATGGATTAGGATGAAAACCACTCTCGACCAACATGATTGAACTTCACTATATTCTTTCTGCACCATTCTTTCAACTTAAAGATTTACTTGCATAAGATGAGGAAACATTTTCCTTGGGCATGTAAATTCAATTCCAAAATTTATTTACGCACACGGACTTGTTCTGATTACATCAAGTTATAAATCGGAGTTACTACTCCGAATTTCATCCTAGAAGTTGACTAAGTCATCATCAGTTATGATGTCTAACTCGACTCGTCGTCTCACGAAATTCGAGTAATTATACAACTTTCTAATGATCGATTTAATGAATATCTTATTGATAATGTCCTCATAGAACATTAACAAAACCTACGCATTACTATCTGGGACTTAACCCAGAGGGAGGACTTAACTCAGAGTCACGTGCTATGGATCGCAGCAAGTCTAATTAAGTGTGATTCATACCTTTTAACACACCGATGTGTTAACAGACTTGACCTGAGAGAAAATCATATTTTCTTTTAATTACGCAAGATTTTATGTAGTTAAGTATTTGACCATTCGATCTAATCGAATCAGTTTAAATACTTTAGTCATTTCGTTCTTTATTTTATCAGACTTGTGTTTCATCAAGAACAAGTGTCTTAATAAAATATACGAATAACTTATTTTGGTTAGTCTAGACTCGGGTACATCAGTATGTACGAGACTGAGTTCGACAACTCATTCTCCCACTGTCTTACAGATGGGTTTCGTCCATTATATCTAAGAGGATAAGATTCACAAGTGTCCGTAGACTTCATAATACGAGAGGCCAGACCCCTCTTTATGGGCTTATGAAGCTTAGTCTCTCGATACGGCCTAGTCTATTTTGCCTTATAAGTTTGCTACTTTCTTGTGTATTTATATATTAACATTTAATATATATATTATCGTTATACATACTACTCATTGCTTCAGAAGCAATGTGACGACATTGGTCAAAATGTGTTAACCTTTTGTATAACAATAATTATGAAATCGTGACATCAAAATATGTCACATTTTTATTTCCTCCTACTTATGCCTTTACTGATGATAAATTAAACTATTAAACTCGATTGACTTTCATGAGTGCCTTCTTCCTTTTCTAAATCATATTTAGATATTAAATAGCCCAATATAAATGAATAGCTATGCACGCATCTCATGTATCCAAACGCTTGAGCTTTGCAACCTGTAGTGTAGCTCAACACGTTGCTTGTCTCAAGATCCGGTTGGGACGCATAGTCTTGCACCGCTTTGCACTCGTATTCGACGCAAACAATTTGATCGAATTCTCGAACTTTGCGGATCAAAATTGTTTGTCCATACAACCTTGAGTATAGCTCGACAAGTTGTAAGGAGAAACATACTTCGAATATCCTATATGTTCAAGTTGCCCCATATAGAGGCGAGTGACATGTAACGTGAATTTATTTGTTGGACCCAGAACTTAATGAAATCATATTTCTTAAGTTTGTTCTTTAGAAGGTCATTTTAATGTCAACGGGAATATAGTTTTAATTCTATCAATTAGAATTTAACTTGATATTCAATTAATCAACCTATTTAACCAGTTAACTAAAATTCCATTAAAATATTATATTTTGATTCCATTTGTAAATTTAGAACTTACCTTAGTTTAGTATATATTCAATATTATATATAGGTAGATTGGCTTTTATCTATCTATATTCTCCCACTATTTTTACGATCATTTTTAAGCCTTAACAATGAACAATTAATCGAATTAAATAAATGGGTAAGAGATCCAATCGCCCTGAGCCTAACAATCTTGAGTGTAGGTCAACAAGTTGCTTGACTCTGTAATCGGAAGATGACTCTTCATCGATCATATCAGATATGACCCTCTTATCGGTTTTTACCCCTAGCCATTTGTGATCATGAGTGTGCTCATCCAAATCACATGTCTAGTCTAGTCGGACCCTTGTTTTCGTGTCTAGCCTTACTTGCCCCGGTGCTCGGTGTATTCACGACCCGTCGGTTTGGGTCAGGTCTTTGACTACATCTAGCCAGACTACATCATTGACTTATCTTACGCCGGCGCTCGGTGTATTCACGACACGATGGTTTGGGTCAAGTCAAGATTTCATCTTATGTATTTAAGGAGTTGGTTTCTACAAGGTTGCCATGTCACAGCTTGAGTGTAGCTCAACAACTGGAACACGGGTCCTATAGTTTCCAACCCCTAAAACAAGGAGGGCTACGGCTAATCTTGAAGAAGATTATTAACGTATTTGACTTAGATATAGTTCAGGGTGTCATACAATCATGATTCGCGTTATTGCGGTCCAGCAGAACACAACCAGGGAATTGACTAAGCTAGGATCACTATCCCTTATAAGGTGATCCAACAAACTTAGCCAAGCACATTGACTGGATCATGGTCCATTGAATGAAGCTTGTCATTTTTATATGCGTGCCATAGACTAAAAGGCTTTTATTAACAACTAATTAATCCTATCAACTAGTTGTATCCTTAAATTCAAAATTTTAGGATTCGTTTAACAACTTTTATTAAATCCTTACCAACTATAAGGTGCACGTGCTATCCTAATCGTTATTAGGATTTTAATAAATTTATTAACAATGCTAAAAGCGAAGTCCTTTAATGAGAATTAATATCATAACAATTAGAATTAAAATTTCATTAAAGGGACTACCCTAATCAGGAATTAGGTCTTAAAGTGTTGTTAATGTTTTATTAAAACTTAGCATGTCATTAGAATTTATTTCATAAATTTTAGCGAGTCCTTTAATGGCTAACCTAAGAGGTTGTCTTGTGTTATCAAATAAGGGACAAGATAACATAGCCATTAACATAAAGTTACACTAATTTTATCGCATAAAAGAGTGTACAACTATTTAACAATTAAATAGAATAATGTTTATCAAATAAACAATTTTAGCATGCATACTTAAATTTAACATTTAAATTTAAAAATATGATTTTTAAAACATTTTATTTTATCTCATAAAAACTTGTTTTAAAAGATCACAAAATTTGCATGCTACTTAAAATATTTAACGCATAAAAATTTTAAACTTTTAAAATCAGTTTTAAAAGTATCACATAAATTTAAAACATCATTTTAAAAAATTTCATGCTTTAAAATTTATCATTTAAAATTTTTAGGCATCTAAAATAATTTTAAACTTATCGCATAAATTTTTAAATTTTTAAAATCAGTTTTAAAATTATCACATAAAGTTTAAAATGTCATTAAAAAAATTTTATGTTCAAAAATTTATCATATAGAATTTTACACATCTAAAAACATTTTAAACTTATCGCATAAATTTAAAAAAGCAATCAATTAATTAATCGCAGTCCTAGATCAGCATACAGACAAGGCTCTGATACCACTGAAGGGTTTCTAGGACCCTTAGGGCACAAAAACTCTATTCCCGTCCTAAGTCGGACTGAACATAGACATAAATATTGCAGCGAAAAATTTTTGTTAATCTAATTAACATGCAGCCCTAAGGAACCAGACCCTCTTAGCCAGGATCTCTGCCAACTCGGGGTGGATCTGACCACCCCAAGAGGGATCTAAAATACTGCAAATAATTAAAACGAAAGCTTAAACACATACCTGGAATCTCAACCCTGGACAGGCGAGATGTTCCGCACCGTCTTCTGAGCCGCTCTACATCCCAATGCCGAGCCGCTCCTCGAACCGCTCCGCATCCCGAGGCGAGCAATCCTCGTTGTCGCCGAGCCAACCACACACGAAAGAAAGTTTCCCACGAGTGAAAGCCTTCGCCATGATTTCGGATCCGAATCCTAACTCCTTCGTGGCTTTGCTAGAGCCCTCAAGAGTTAGGCAGAAATATAGGGAGAAGAAGAATATTAATTTCAGCCTAGATCCGAGCATGCTTCAACATTTACAAGAGCAGCACAAATCTGGAGCTTGGGACGAGTTTTGAGACGGAGAGCAGACCCATATTTATATAGGCGGCTGAGAGCTCCCCTTTACTCAAAATCCGATGTGGGACTAAAGTTGGAGCTATTTAAACCAAGTTAGTTTGCCTTTCACAAAGGGAAAACTTCGGTGAATTTTAACTCACTCACCGTTGAACTTCATGATTGATACAGCCTATCAATACAAAGGGCATTCAACCATGAACGCATAGAAAAAAATTGTTCATCAATACGAGTCTGTTTGACCCCTCAAACGTCAGTCCAAAAATCACCCAAAACATGTGTTTCAACAAGAACACAACCGTCGCTGTTAACTGGGCACGAAGCCCTAGCAGTGGGGCCCATAATGTGGGCCCCACGCAGGCGCAGCAGCCCACAGAGGGCGCGTGCATGGCACGCACCCTACGGGGCCAATCAAGGGGCGCCACCTGGTGCCCCTGTTTCTCCTTTTGGGCAAAGCTGGCCCCCAAGCCGCCTGCATAAATTCACGGCCTGGCCATTTGGCCAGGCCCAAAAAGGATCCGCCCTGGCGCCCCTGTTTCTCCTTTTGGGCAAAGCTGGCACCCAAGCCGCCCGCATAAATTCACGGCCTGGCCATTTGGCCAGGCCCAAAAAGTATCCGCCCCTTTTTATATATATATATAATGCATTAACATTTAAAGCTTTGGGTCTTTTACTTTTTGGGCTGCCATTTACACTTCTATTTAAACGTCTTTAAACAGACTTATTGGGCTTGTTTGGACTCTGTTTTTAACGCGGTTTGAACCTGCGTTAAGAGCGATATGAACCCGTCTTACCGATAACCTTTTCCTTGCGTTTATTTCATTAAATATTGTCTTAAAATATTTAAAACACATTTAATCTCTTTTGCATCATATATAAATTAGTCCCCTATCTAAGCTTAAATTTTCATTTGCATCAAATACACATGATCTGAGGGCATATCCCTCTACACTAGATGTACATACATACAACCAATAGTTGTATTTAGTGGATTACAATTGTCCATGTTTCTTCATCAACTTCAGGTGTATGACGTTACATGCCAAATGATTTTCATCTTCTGGCTGTTATTTTCATCTTCTGGATGATGTGTTCATCTTCTGTATGAGTGTTTCATCTTTTGGATGATATGTTCATCTTCTGGATGAGTGTTTCATCTTTTGGATGATATGTTCATCTTCTGGATGAGTGTTTCATCTTTTGGATGATGTGGTCATTTGGAAATATAATCCCAAATCATTTTCTTTGCTCTTTTAAAGATGCAAAGACAACCTTAAGTATGAGCCCTTATATTGATAAGAAACTTTATTGGTTGAATTTATATATTACATAAAATAGACGTCTCAGAGTCTATTCAGGCAAGTAGAGAAATTAGGAATAAATCCATAAGGGTATGCTGTCATAACATCCATAGCAGCGAAAACCCAAAAATTTCCTTTGCCAATCGCAGGATTTTCGCAAACTTAATCAGTGCACTTGATGCATCAGTTTTATTTGTAAGTGAGTCAAGCTCTTCTTACTTGATTACTTCCTGGTTTCAGCGAAATGAACCTCTAATCTATATCATATAGCATACGATTTTATTTATTTATAATTTTATATATTCAATACTCATTATGCCCATAGGTTTGATATATCTTTTGATATCATGACTTCTAGTCCAAGCACTTCACGTTTCATAGTCGAGTCCAACTCAGCTTATTATTGCCTTATTCCACATTTTGGCCAATCCTATGTTTGCTTCAGGTAACGGAGTGTGGAACGATATTTATAATTATCACATTTAGTGGCAAAATGAAACGTGGATAAGTTGTCGACAAGTGTGTTTTTTATCCAAACACCTCCCAATGTACGTAAATTATACAATAATACTTCAATTTATTCCATATCTATCTCTTCTAGAGGGTATGGAAAAGGAGAGGATATGAAGATGAGCTCACTTTCTTGTGGTGGTATTGTTTAAAGGTCTCCAGGAGTTTTACTCTCTTTGGAGCCTCGTGGTATATCATCTAATTCATTGAGGACATCCACTTCTGCTACTGGGGGATTGCATCCATTATCTTTGGTATGTCATTCCTAGCTGGATTTTTAGCAGCAGGATTTTGACAATATTCGGATTGTCAATAAATATATCTGAAAACTGTTTAACAGTTTCATTAGTGTAGATCTTCAGGATCACATCACTATTCATGATATTTGAAATGGTCAACTGATCTTAAAGCTCAGGGATGATTGTAATATCCATGTTGAACCTAATACTGGGGATTGAAAGAGATCTGAATGTGAAGGATCTTCAGGATCTAATCTTCACTATCGATTCTCTATATAAGACCCATCAAGGCACAATCTTAGAGATGTGATCTAAATGCTTCCCCCGTATTCAGTGCTCAGAATCTATTTATCCAGTTTAATTACGCCCGATAAATAGTTTTAAGACGACATTTTGATGGTTTATAGTGGTGATATGGGGATGTGAACACATCATGACACAATTGCTCTAAACGCTTCCTCCGTTAGGATTTCTCGAAAACTGTTTATATGGGGTGATCAGGCCCATATGAATAGGTTCTAAGGAGGCATTTTGATTGTATGCAGTATAATTGCATGTTTCCATATAGTCACCAGCAACTGGATCTTTAACGGATGAGTAATCTGTTTTAATCATTTTAATGATTAATTCAAATAACCCATTTTGGGTTGAACACAGACTCCATGGTGTTCAACTTTATTCCAGTTACAAA
Source organism: Scilla litardierei (assembly GCA_030789695.1). Lineage (NCBI taxonomy): Eukaryota > Viridiplantae > Streptophyta > Magnoliopsida > Asparagales > Asparagaceae > Scilla > Scilla litardierei. The sequence goes on from CM061130.1 coordinate 36,989,812, forward strand.
ATATGGTTGATTTTCCAATATTATCCAATGTTCTCGCCATTTAGTAATGTGTCCTATATGCTTTGAGATATTTACTATATTCAAGACCATTATATTCTTGAGATATTTATTAGGATTTCATTTTGACGAATATCCATCGAAACTTTGTAAGTTTCTTTTTCAGAGAGTACTGGGCATACTCATATAGAGTATTCAGGCTAGCAAAGCTCGAATCTCAAGTCAGATATCCCAAAATAGTTTTCTACTAGACTATTTTTTTTGGGTGAAATGTTATTAACAGCATACGTCTTGAGGTGTCAATCTATAATTGTTTGACATATGCTAAAAAATAAAACATAAATTTTTGCAGTAGAATGAAATGCATATAAACAAAAAGTGTTTATAAAAAGCATACACATATTAATAAGTTTAGAAACATAATCCTATTAATTATGTTATGGCAACTAATTATAGTTTTTCAAAGTATATGTGTTCTCGGGGAAATAGCTTAGTATACAATAACTACATCGAATTTCGTCATTAGATTAGCTTTGTATATATTATCTATAGCATAAATTAATTGTTGAGTGGACTTCTCCCTACTTAGTGTTGATAATGAGCAAACATAGATACTTGTGACTAATCTCTTATTTGCAGTTAATCCATTGCCTAAACATATCATGAAGATCAATTAGCAATGGATGTCACTTAACGATCAATCAAAGCATGAAAAGTGGATTGGATGATCAAAGATGGTGAATGAAACTCCTAGAAGACTTTAAGCTCATTCTTTGGATAGAAGAGAGGCTATTATAAGATGTAATCTTTTTATTCTCTTTTAGTATGTAGCTTAGAAGTAGAACTATGTTGGAGCACACACATCTTTATTTCTATCCTAGGAAATCATTGGATCACATTTCCTAAGCCTCCAATTCATATTTCTCAAGCATGCACATTTTCAGATTTCAACAAACGACTGTTGAACATTTTACATATGCCTGTCTCCAAACAGTCACCTGTCATTTGTTCTACAGTCATCTGTTTTGCACATACTTTATCTGTTGGTTTTTGGGCTTTTAGCTTTGACTATATCCAGGCGATACTATACTAAAGACATGTGCATGTCCAAGTTATAAGCGACTGTGACTTGTTAGTCAGTCGCCTGTCTCTCTCCTGCCCAAAGAGAGCTTTTTCACCAGTCTGACACAGTGCAGCAGTTGACTGTGGTTTCTTCACCAGTAGATTGCCGAGTGTGTAAATTCTATCTGTTGGCTTTTTCTCCACAATTCAAAGGGCTTTTTGGAGATTCTGTTTGAGGGTTTTAGAGAACCTATAAAGAGAGCTTCTATTGCTCCATTGAGGGGTTACTCATTTTCTTATCATCTCTTGAAAAACCCTAGCTTTCATCTTCAAGTTTTTTAAAGCTCTCAGATTCAAAAGCCCTAGATTTCCAATCTCATTCTCTCTTGCTCTCCAACTTAGAATCAAAGTGATATCCTCTAGGAAATTGATGGTGACAAGAGAAAGGACTTTTCTCTCTCCTTGGAAGAGACTTCAACACACAACACACTTGCTCCTTCAAGTTCTACTTCAAGGCATATGTGATTGTAAGTGTTGCTACTTCATTATTTCAAATCTTTCGATATTAGTTTTACTCTCGGTTTGTGAGAGTGTGTTGCTTGATCCCAAGTTGTGGGAGTCAAGGACATCGATTGTGTTTCAATTTCACTTGTAGGGTTGCTACAAGCAGGTTTAAAGGAAACCTCAAGTTAGGGTTCTAACTTGGGTATCTGGAGTTATCCGAATGGAAGGGACATAGGATTACCAGGAATAAGTCGGGAGTTGACTAGGGTAATCCGAACCCTTGAAACATACTTTGTGTTAGCATTTTTTCATTTTGGGTTTATATATAATTTCGTATTTATTGTTGGTTAGGAATTTAAATTGGTATAACTATCGTTTAAATTTTATAAACACTATTCAACCCCCATCTAGTGTTTTCCTCATAGTCAGGGTCCTTACAATCAGTATCAAAGCAAATTTTTTTAGCTATGGCATCCAACAGCAATAACAACGTTCCTCCACCTCCTTCGTACAACAATCACGATCATGATGGTGCGTCTACCATCTTCGAAGGACAATCAACGGTTCATCCTCCACATTTCAATGGCTCGAATTTCGGCTATTGGAAGTGTCGAATGGAGACATTCATTAGGAGTACTTCTCTTTGGAAAACCCTCCATAAGGAATACATTGAACGCCCCGAAGAGGATTTTGACAAATAGACTCCTTCCGAGAAGTTTGTCGAAGTGAACAATGCCAAGGCAATGAACGTTCTTCATTGTGCATTGGATCCGGATGTGTTCAATAAGATATGCACATGTAAGAGTGCATAACAAATATGGAACCATCTAGTCGTTACCCATGAGAGAATGAACAAGATAAATTTGTCTAAATTATATGTTGCAATACAAAATTTCGATATGTTTCATATGTAGAATAATGAGCACATTGATATGATGTACAGACGCTTCACCGACATCACCAATGAGCTTGAAGCTCTTGGACAAGTTTACACCCAACAAGAAAAGGCGAGAAAGATAATCATGAGAATGACCTCAAAATGGGAAAGAATAGCAATCGCCATTGAGGAGGTCAAAGACATGAAGATTTACACAGTGGTGAATCTCATCGGTACTGTTATGTCTTACGTAGTAAGAAGGGAGAAGTGAATGAAGATTAGAGCAATGGAGAACCCAACGGAGGCCAAGAAGAAAGTGTTAGCATTCAAGGCTACTTCTTCATCATCTGATAGTGAAGAATCCAAGAACAAAATGGACTTGGAAGAAATGGCACAAATGGTAAAGAAGTTCCAACGCTTCTTTCGCAAAGGTAAATTTCCTTCCAAAAATAAATTTGATTCCACTAACAATACCTTGTCTCTTTGTTTTAAGTGTAACAAGCCAAGGCACATCAAGAAGGATTGCCTAATGCTTAGAAACAAAGAAAAGTGGAAAGCTCCAAAATACCACAAGTCCGACAAATACAAGAAGGCAAGAAGAAAGGACTGTTGGGACGCTCAATGATTCAAGCGGATATTCCTCTGGTGAATCTGATGATGAAAAGGGTGAGAGTGCACATATATGCTTCATGGCCCGAGAAGATCCACTCTCCATGAGAGTGATAGTAACAACGATGAACCTGAGGTAACCATGTATGAACTTCATATTGCTAATGAAGAATTACTTTCTAAGTATCAATCTCTTATGCTTAGATATACTATTTTAAAGAAATATAATGTTAGCAAATCATCCATGTCATGCATCATCAACAATGACACATTGATACACTTACACTTGAGAAAGCCGCTTTGGTTTCTCAAAATGACATCTTGAGAAATGAGGTGAATTCCCTCAAATCTCAACTAGATCAGAATTATTCTAAAGAAAGTATTGATTTAGTCTCATATAACACACAATTGGGTATTGAGAATGATTCTCTTAAAACCCAAGTGCACCAGCTCAAAACACGTGTGTCCACTTTGGACACCAATATTTCTTCTCTTAAGAAAAAATATGAGCTCATGTCCTCATAAGTAAGAGATTTAACAAAGGGAAATAGCAATTGGATGAATTGCTTGCAAACCAATTTCCGGCCATGCATCGTGTTGGACTCAGATATGTGGAAGCAAATGCATCCAAATCTCGCACCTCCTATAATGGTGTAACTATAGATTTTGTGAGGCCATCATCCGGTGCATCCATTAGTGGTGTCAAAAAAACTATTGGTAGAAAACCTACCAAGAAGGCCACCACTTCACAATCTCCTTCTTTTGGCAAGAAACCTACTAAGGGTGGAAATAAAAAAAATGCCTTGCATATGTACACCAACTCTCATACACGTAGGAAATCTCCTCCTTCATATACAGACATGTGTAAACCCACACATGAGAAATACTCATGCATGTACTCTTATACATTCATATGTTCATACACATCATCCTTCCATGTATGCTCATTCACCTCATCGTATGCATGCTCTATATGTTGCATATAAAATGCATGCTCCTAATTTTGCATACAACCCATATATGTCGCATGCTTACATGAAGAATTACACAGTGGTGAATCTCATCGATATTGTCATGTCTTAGGAAGTAAAAAGGGAGAACCGAATAAGATTATAGCAATGAAGAACCCAACAGAGGCCAAGAAGAAGGCATTAGCATTCAAGGCTACTTCTTCATCCTTCAATAGTGAAGAATCCGAGAAAAAAATAGACTTCGAAGAAATGGCACAAATGGCAAAGAAGTTCCAACGCTTCTTTCGCAAAGATAAATTTCCTTCCAAAAATAAATTTGATTCCACTAACAAAACCTCGTCTCTTTGTTTTAAGTGTAATAAGCCAAGTCACATCAAGAAGGAAAAGTGGAGAGCTCCAAAATACTACACGTCCGACAAATACAAGAAGGACAAGAAGAAAGGACTTGTTGGGACGTCCAATGGTTCAAGCTGAGATTCCTTTAGTGAATCCGATGATGAAAAGGGTGAGAGTGCACATATATGCTTCATGGCCCGAGAAGATCCACTCTCCGATGAGAGTGATTGTGACAACGATGAACCCGAGGTAACCATGGATGAACTTCACATTGCTAACGAAGAATTATTTTCTAAGTATCAATCTATTATGCTTAGATATACTATTTTTAAAGAAATCTAATGTTAGCAAATCATCCATGTCATGCATCATCAACAATGACACGTTGATACACTTACACTTGAGAAATCGCTTTGGTTTCTCAAAATGACATCTTGAGAAATGAGATGAATTCTCTCAAATCTCAACTAGATCAAAAATATTCTAAAAATAGTATTGAGCTCAAAACATGCATGTCCACTTTGGACACCAATATTTCTTCTCTTAAGGAGAAATATGAGCTCATGTCCTCCCAAATTATGAGATTTAACAATGGGAAATAGCAATTGGATGAATTGCTTGCAAACCAATTTCCGGCCACACATGGTGTTGGACTCGGATATGTGGAAGCAAATGCCCAAATCTCGCACCTCCTATATTGGTGTAAATATAGATTTTGTGAGGCCATCCTCCGGTGCATCCACTAGTGGTGTCAAAAACACTATTGGTAGCAAACCTACCAAGAAGGCCACCACTTCACAATATCCTTCTTTTTGGCAAGAAACCCACTCAGGATGGAAATCAAAAGAAAGGTCTTGCATATATGTACACCAACTCTCATACACGTAGGAAATATCTTACTTCATATATGGACATGAATGACACATTTATGCTCCACACCCACAGACACGTGTAAACCCACACATGAGAAATACTCATGTGCATCCTATAGTGGTGTACCTATAGATTTTGTAAGGCCATCCTCCGGTGCATCCACTAGTGGTGTCAAAACACTATTGATAGCAAACCTACCAATAAATCCACCACTTCACAATCTCCTTCTTTTGGCAAGGAACCCACTAAGGGTGGAAATTAAAAGAAATGTCAAGCATATATGTACACCAACTTTCATACACGTACGAAACCTCCTACTTCATATATGGACACGAATAGCACATTTTATGCTCAACACCCACATGCACATGTAAACCCACACATGAGAAATACTCATGCACGTGCTCCTACACATTCATATGTTCATACACATCATCATTCCATGTATGCTCACCCACCTCATCGTATGCATGCTCCATATGTTGCATATAAAATGCATGCTCCTAATTTTGCATACAACCCATATATGTCTTATGCTTATCCACCTCCATCTTCATATGCTAGATCGCATGCTCATAGGAAGCATGCACCAAATAGAACTCGACCAAATGTGTATGCAACTAGGAAAATGACACCCAAAACATACACAATTTGGTGTCCTAAGAACACTAGCATAAATAATAGGAATGCTTATGCTAACTCCTATTTTAGCGATGTGATAAATAGTGGCAATTATGTTGGGAAGTGAAAGTTCACTTTGACTTGGCTTACAAAGGGCTAATCCAATTTGACCCAACAAAGTTTGGGTACCATGAGCTTATGGTATATTATGTAGCTTCCCAATAACAAGAAAAAGAGCAATAAAAGTTATATTGGCTCTAAAAAGAAAGGATGGATACTTGATAGCAGATTCTCCAAACACATGATGGGAGAACACACATTGCTCTCCGAAGTGATTAGCATCAAGGATGGTGCAACGGTCACTTTTGGAGGTAATCAAAAGGGAACCATCATTGGGTAGGCAAGGTCGATAATCCTTCCAAACCACTTATTACAAATGTTTATTTAGTTAGTGGTTTATGTCATAACCTTATCTCCATTAGTCAACTTTGTGATAAAGGTTACAAGGTTAACTTTGGAGAGGGTATGTGTAAAATTGTTGATATTGATTCACATGTTTTATTTACTGGTATTAGGCATAAAAACATTTATTATTTGAGCTTTCCTAAAACCATAGAACACTGCTTAGTTGCTAATACAAATGAACAACTATTATGGCGTTGCCGTTTTGGTCTTCTTCATTTTAAGCACTTATATAAGTTAGCTAAGCATGATCTTGTTAAAAGTTTTCCGAAAAAATTTTTAGTAAGAAAAACTTTTGTGATTCATGCCAAAGAGGTAAACTAAGTAAATCGTCTTTCAAACTTAAAGAAGGCATAACTTCTAAGAGGCCCCTAGAATTGCTTCATCTAGATTTATTTGGGCCAACTAGAACCGCTTCTTTAGGTTATGCTCATTATGAATTAGTTGTCGTTGATGACTTCTCTAGATTTACTTGGGTTTCATTTTTAATCAATAAAAATGAAGCTTTTGAAGAGTTTACTATATTTGCAAAGAAAATTCAAAATTTCTTAGGATTTACCATTATCACTATTCGTAGTGATCATGGAGAAGAATTTGAGAATGAATGTATCACTAAGTTTTGTGATAAAAATGAGACTACTCACAACTTTTCTTTTCCTCGCGCACCACCACAAAATGGTGTTGTTGAGAGAAAGAATATGAACCTAATAGAGTGAGCCGGCACCATGTTCCATGATAGTCATCTTGGACTACAATTTTCGACGGAGGCGGAGCATACAACATGTTATGTGCTTAATAGGATCCTAGTGAGGCCCCGAACGAACAAACTTGTTTTGAATTATTTTATGATAAGAAGTCACAAGTTAAATATTTTCGAGCTTTTTATTCAAAATGTTTTATAAAGAACACTTTTGGTAACTTAGATAAATTTGAGCCAATATCCGATGAAGGAATCTTTGTTGGATATTCAACACGTAGCAAAGCCTATCGGATTTACAACAAAACCTCTTCAACGATCGAATAATCACCACACGTATCATTTTATGAAGATTTTGATATTCCTCATGTTGTTGTTGATAGTGTAGATGTTTTATGTGATTCCATTAGTAATGTTAAAATTAATGATTCTATTATTGAGACTAACAAAACTAATGAAATTGTTGATGATGTTCCAAGTGATCTAGGTATTTCCAAAGCTTATCCGACCGTTCGTAATCACCCCCATGACCAAATAATTGAAGATATTGGTGTGGGTGTACGTACAAAGTCAAGAATTGATGAATTCTCTCATTGTGCATTTGTCTCTACCATTGAGCCAATGAACATCCAAGAAGCGTGTGAAGATAGCTCTTGGATAGTTCCAATGGAAGAAGAACTCATGCAATTTGAGAGAAATAAAGTTTAGGAGCTCGTTCCTCTTCCAAGTGGTCACCAAGTGATTGAGACCAAGTTGATTTTTAAGAACAAGACCGATAAAAACGAGGTCATCACAAAGAATAAAGCAAGGTTAGTAGCTCAAGGCTATCGGTAAGAGGGGATTTTGAAGAATCCTTTGCCCCCCCGTAACTAGATTAGAAGCTATTAAATTGCTTTTATCTTTTGCATCCTATAAAAATTTTAAATTATTTCAAATGGATGTTAAAGTGCATTTTTGAATGGTACTGTTAATGAAGAAGTTTATGTTTCTCAACCACCCGGTTTCATTCATGAAAAATTTCCAAACCATATTTTCAAACTTAAGAAAGCGTTATATAGGTTGAGACAAGCTCCTAGAGCTTGGTATGATCGACTCAAAACCTTTCTTTTGGATTTAGGTTTTAAAATGGGTGAAGTTGATTCAACTCTTTTTATTAAAGAGTATGAAAATGACATCTTGTTAATTCAAGTTTATGTAGATGATATAATATTTGGTTCTACTAACTTTAATCTTTGCCAAGAATTTTCTAAGTCCAATTCAAAATGAGCCATATGAGTGAGCTCAACTACTTTATTAGACTACAAATTCGGCAAATAAAGGAAGGAACTTTCATACATCAAACAAATACAGCAGGGAGCTTATCAAGCGATTCGAAATGGAATCATCTTCAAGCAAACAGACTCACATGGGTATGACAATCCATCTACATAAGTATGAAAACGAAAAAGATGTAGACATTTGATACAACCATGTTGACCGGGCCCAAAGAAGTCAAGTCAACCATGACCAGTCAACTAACCCACTACGGCCTTAGGCTCCGGACACAAGGACCTCACGGGTGGGTCGTGCTTCTCCACCCAAGACGAAGGCCTAAAAGACCCCCACTATCCGTAATGGAGGAAATCACTCCCCAAACCAAGGGAGCACTCGCCAAATATGGCAACCACTCAATGCCATCACTCCACCTTCATGGCCATCACTCCACCTTCATGGCATTCATCCCTTCATAAAACGTGGCAATTATTGGGGTCAACATTCTCCTCTTAGCATGTCCCCATCTATGATGGAAATCATGGCCCATTACATCGGAGGGATGACTCGTCGATATGAAGAGGGGAGAGGCATTATCTTAAAGGGCCGATCTTTGAGATCTAAAACAGAGGTATCACTATAGCACTTCCTCACACCTTCTTTCACCTTACACATTTCTTCTCCATAGCTCGGCTCGAGGATTAGCATTTGGTCTCTCTGTGAACCAAGCTCGGTCCCACCGAGCTTCCTTTAGGCTACATCTGACTTAGGCATCGGAGGGAAATTGGTCGAAACCAAGGTCCGACCCCCCTCACGAGTTCATCACTTTACAGATCGAAGGAAACGTCACCACCGTCGAAGCTTCCCTTTGGCGTCCCATCGCTAGGATCCGAACACCCTCCTGCCAGAGCACATTCGTCCGACCAATCCCGAAGGTTGTCACCCCGTCGAGGCTACCCCTCGGTGCACCGAAGCAGGATCTGTGACTTTCTGATTAAGTGAATGTTCATCCGACCGATTTCAAAGGCCTTCTTCGTCTCACGTGACAACGACGATCTCTACGCCTCTAGACTATCAACCAGTGGTGAGGAAACACCCCAAAACATCTGGCGACATCTATGGAAAACTAGTCAACTCTCATGTCATCAACCACGTCGATAACGATACGTTTCGCTAATCAAGAGGATAAAGACCAAATCCCAATGGAGCGACAGTCGTCACCCTCGCTCCCAAGCACTGCTCCCCCATTCAAAATCTGGTCAGAACCCTTCCCCATTTTTCAAAACTCTTTCCTTATTTGGTGGCCTCCCCCAAATAAGGAAATTTCTTGAGACCACTCCGATTGAGGAGAGCATCAAGATTTTTCTCGGTGAATGAGAATGGCGTCGTCGTCGGCAAACGGTTCATTGGTGAGGAGCTCACCAAACCTGGAGCCGCCCTCGAGCCTCCATCCCTGAGAGTCATAGATGACCACATATTGAGTGATGAGCTCTGCCTGTTATGTCGTCCCTAGCTGCCTGGAACCATATTTGCCATCTCCGAGGCCTGCTTGATGTGGAAAGGCTCGATCGCGACCCATCAGATCGGCTCGTCATACAACTCATCTTCTTGAACTGACGACCGTGGCACAAGAACGAGGATGCGACGTGGCCATTGGGGATGACGACCATGTGTGGGCTCTAGTTTGCCTTCTCCTCGATCCTCGAGCTATAAAGATCTGAAACTATTCGACCTCCGGGCTCGGTTGTCTCCCACTGATGGGGATTAGCTCGAAAACAGATTGGGGTCTCCACCCCGAGCTCGGTTTCTCTCCCTCGATCGCTGGGCAGACCTCCTCTGCCATCAACAGGGGACTACAACCTCACTGCCAGAGCCCATCGAGCTGCCCCCGAGTGGCCATACATGTCAAACCTGAAAGGCAGTCGATCCAGCTGATCGGAGCACCACCTTCGTAGGGATGGAAACACAACTGATCCGAGCAACGCTCACCTCAAAAAGGAGCTCATCAACTACTGGGCCAAGCTTCTGCTGATCCGACGGTGGATGCTCTATCGACCCACTGATCTCGGATGCCCCGAACCAGTCGTGCCAAATCAACGACTTACAGAGCGTGCACACCAATTGAGATGCCGACACAGCAAATATGTCCCTGTCGCCCTGCCTAGGACTGGCTGATGTCGTCCACGACCGCTGCAAGGCCGAGCGCTGCGTCACCGAATAGACGATGCCCGCAAGCCGTTTTATAAAATGCCTGATGAAAATCTGGACATATAATCTGGTCCAGCACTCATCCAAGAGCAGAGCGCTAGCCAAGTCTAACCATCTCCGAGGTAGGAGTCATCCTGCTGGAATGGTTGAGCTCCTCCACCACGCTCCCCGAAATGAGCTGTTGTTTGATTCTTGGAGTAGCCATATCCGAGCTTGCAGAGCACATGTCCTCAAGCTTAGGCTGTTCTCGGAATTGGGATCATGTCTTCCTCAAAGCTCAACTGCTTGATGTGTCGAATCAGATGTGTTGAGAAGCAGTACGATTCATGGGTTGGAGATGGTCCTGCTGTGCTACAATTGCAAGGATGGGGTCATTTTCACCTTCAATTGGGACTTTCCAGAATTTTTTCTAGCTTCTATCTCTCTAACAGGGGACTTGTTGCTGTCTTATCATCATTGGCACATGCAATCCAAATGCTAGTCTAAGCTCCTTCCCTTCTCTCTGCCATTAGATGTTCAATTACCTAAGCTACTGTCTGGACACCTTCTTGGTTTGACGGGCGATCAACATTTTCATGTTGGTCATCGGCCAGATTCTTCTCGGAATCGGCATTGGGTTTGGAGATCAGGTCGCTGAAGTTATCAACTACTTCACCGAGCGGCTCCCTCGGCCCTTGCTACTGTACTGGCCTTCTTGGTGTTTTTTGGGGGATCTATTCCTGCCACGTACAAACATTCACTTGAGGAGTGAAGGGAATCAATCGCACCCCAAGCACTATGCTCAACTAAGCTCAGTTAAGTGATCATTCTATCCCTCTTCTGGAATTCGATACAGCAGCCTCTCTTTTTATGGATGTGCTCCTCTCTCCTTCCATATTAAATTCCTTGGCCGTCAAACCTTTACCCGAGGAGTGAAGGGAATCAATCACACCCCAAGCGTCGTGCTCAAACCAAGCTCAGTTAAGTGATCGTTCTATTCCTCTTCTGAAATTCGATACGGCAGCCTCTCTTTTTATGGATGTGCTCCTCTCTCCTTCCATAATAAATTCCTTGGCTCTCTTCTGAGCCACTACCGATTTTGCACGATGAAGCTTAAATCCAAAGCGGTGGCGGCCGTGCCGGTACCATTTCCTCGCTCGAAACTTTGATTGCATCGAATGCAAGCCTTGATTCGTCGGAGCCTTATGGACTGAGGCACAAATGGTAATCATCCACAGACTCAATAAAGTGGGCTCGACCAAGAGTCCTTTTTCTTTGTCCCAAGCTCCGACAGAATGAGCTTCGACCAAGGAATCATTTTGATGTCACCTTCGAGCTTCAACCAAGATTTGAGGTTCGACCAAAAGCTTCGACCAAAAGCTTCGACCAAGACACATCTTGGGGATTGATGACTGAGCTTCATCAGCCGTTGGTCCCATCATTCTCGAGCTGCGACCCAGGCTCGTTCTTGCCTTTTTTTTCTCATGCGAGCGATCCCTGTCAAACTTCGAGCTTCGATGGATAGCTCAAACCGATCTATACAACCGAAATCGAGCTCCGAAGTGGATCATTCAAGCTCTGTAGACTCCTCCTTTGTTTAGTGACATGGACTCCTCCTTGTCCGATCGAATCCATTGATCAACACAAGCTTTTCCCTCTTATTCCGACTCGAAGTCTCAAACCCAAGCCAATAGCAATTCATTTGCTTTGGGGTTAAATGAAAGTGGCTGCGAGAATAGGGCAAATCTGTTCTTGAATAGTTTTGGGCGATTGGGGTTTAAATGGAAGATTGCATTTAATCTCATCTTCCCCTTTGCCCTCCAGCGACCAGACCGTGTCGAGCATCCAAGTCGTCTGGTCGAGCCTCCACGCTGAGCATCTGAGGCTCCTTGCCGAGCATTCGTGTCGAGCATCCAGGAGGATAAAAACCAGATGAGGTCGACCCAAGAAGAAGCCAGGCATATGATGATGACCCAAAAGGAGGCCAAACAGTCCAGGCTGACTGACCTAGGAGGAGGTCACCAGACAAAGCCGACCTAGGAAGAGGTCGACTGGCTAAGGCTCACCCCAATCCATCCCCTTGGACGATCTTCCGAACAGATGAGGTCGATCGATGAAAGGAAGACAATCTATGCAACTGACCTGTGCCGACATGATCTCCAAGTACCCGAGTTTGCCATCTCCTTAGGCGAACCCGAGACGTAGAGGGGGCAAGGATAACATACACAGGAGGACCCTACTACATTCTGTTGGATATGGACGACATGTATACACCCATGAGGGGATGTATGAGGGTATACGGACCTCGGATTTCGCGTGCATGAATGCATGTGCGAAGGGAACCCTTTCATGTGTGAAAAAGACCACTCGATAAGTGGAAAAAGTCACTTTATAAGTGCAAAAAGGCACTTGATAAGTGCATAATGAAGAGGATAAGGAAATGTGCTAATATAGGCTAATAAGCTTATATATGGTTATTTCCTACAATAACTACCCCTAAAGCCTATAAATAGGACCCAAGGGTAAGGCTTTTAAGGCTAATTCTTCATGCCATAAGTTTGCATAAGGCAAAACTTTTCCTCTTCTCCCTTCCATTTTGTTCTTCTTCTAAATAGAGATTTAGACGGTGGAAACTCTGCTTCGATCCTCTGTGACGAAGTACTGACCGTTGTGGCGAATCCGAGGGCAAAGTTTAGAGACTACATCGATGCGTATGCTAACGTAAGTTCTCTTTCGATCCTCCATCCTTGCGCGACGAGTTCCTACATTGGTATCAGAGCCATACGGGTTCGCTCCGGTCTCACAGATGAACGAGGCGTTGTCTTTTTCACGAATGAGTTTCCTACCATTATGGATATGGTAGGAGCGCATCGTGACGGAGAGAATTGCAGCAGTTGTTCTTTTCATGTTAGGGTCTTCTGTCATTACGGATATGGCAGGAACTCTCCGTGACGGGAAGAATTGACCGTTCATCTCGCCAAACTCGCACTCTTCATGGATGCTGAGTCTCCATTCAATAGAGAATGTGAACTCTCTTCATGTGGAGCGTGAAGTTTGCGGTTGTGAAAGTATGTTATTTTTTTAGCACATGGCCATTGAAACATAACTACTTTCTCGATGAACGGGTGTCTCATCGGAGAAGATAGTAGTTATTCTCAACGAAGAAGATGACCTCTTTGGTGCATGATCGCCATGGCCATATGGGCCATGGAGGCTATGTACCCCCCCATGCGGAGGGGGTTGGCTACGGCCAATGACAGCCAAGACCCCCCCTCCGGGAGGGGGGTGTGCAAACTAGACCCCAAGGAAGGGGAGGCCGGCCATGGCCAAGGGGCCATGGCCGGCATGCACAAAGGCCGGCCTGGCCTCGGCCAGGGCCTGGCCGGCCAAGGCAGAGGCCAGGGCCAGGCGCCCTGGCCCCTTCCAGTCCTCGCCGGCCTCGGCCAGGGCAAAGGCCTTGGCTGGCCAGGGCCCCTCGGCCAGGGCAGAGGCCCTGGCAGGGGGGCCAGAGCCCCTGGTAGGCCAGGGCAGAGGCCCTGGCTGACCAGCCAGGAACCCCTGGTCGGCCCTGGCCGACCTCGGCCAGGGCAGAGGCCCTGGCCGAGGGGACATGGCCACGCCGAGGAGCCCTACGGTGTCGTCGGTTTCGGCCCCGGCCACCTGCATGGCCGGCCCATACGGGACCGGCGGCAGTTGCATACGGCAAAACCACACGAAAGGGGGAATTCGGCCTTGGCGCGGCCACAGCTCGACCTCGGCAATGGCCGGTGCAGGCCAACACCTCCCGCTGCAAAATACGTTTGCAAAATAAGTTTGAAAAATACGTTTTCAAAATACGTTTTTCAAAAACGCTTTTCCGCTGCAAGTACTTAAAGAGTACTATTGTTTGATAAAGTGATGGGGAAATATTGAAATTTGTTCTAGATGGTGATTGGAATCGTAGAGACCTTTCCGATTCTAGAGCAACATCTTCAATATTTTTTGAAAGTAACTTATCAAATGTGAAATTTATGCAATGTTTTTATCGAACTTGTTTTTTATGTCTTTTGCAGTATTTTAAAGCTAAAATATCTTCCGCTTCTAAGAACATCGTCGCTGAGTTAAACAAAGGTGAAAAACTCAACGACGATAATTACAAAATATGGTCCATGAAGATACAATATGTTCTAGAGGAGCAAGATGTGCTCGAAACTCTGAAGAACATAATGATTAAACCAGAGTTGGGCACTACGGCCCAACACAAAAGAGACAAGGAAGCTTTCGATGCTTGGTCTCGGAAGAACAAGATTGCCCGCATTATGTTGTTGTCCAGTATGGACGATGACATAATGCGCATCTTCCGAGAGCATGACCTAGCCATGGACATATGGTCCAAGCTAGAGGAGAAGTTTGGTGGCACCTCGGTGTCCAAACTTTGTTCTTTAACTATAAGATTCGATTCGTACAAGAAACGTCCAGATCATTCCATGGGGAAGCATCTGCGACATATGGCGAATCTCATCTCAGAGTTAAAGGATGCAGGTCATGTGCTCACTGATGAGCAACAAATCCAAGCAGTCATACATTCCCTACCAAATGGGTGGGACCAAATGAAGATGCATCTCACTCATAATGAGAGCATCAAGAACTTCAGCGATGTTTCTAAGCACCTCGAGTTAGAGGAAGAGCGGCTTGCGGCCACCAAGCCAAGTGCAGAAGTGCACATGGTTGCTAGTTCCTCACACGGGGGAAAGAAACGGAAAGATCGTTCGAAGTTTACTAATGAACGTAATAAGCAACCAGAGTCTACCAAGAAACCCAAACATAAGGGTGGGCAAAAGAAATGGCACAAGAAGAAGGACTTGAAGAGGATCAAGTGTTTCAAGTGTAACAAGTTAGGTCACTATGCTCGTTCATGTACGAGTGGAGGTGACGAGGTAACTTGTAATAATACTAGTTACATATGTGTTTCTAGTTCAATATTTCTTGTAGAATCTAATCCATTTTGGATAATTGATTCAGGTGCCACCGACCACATAACAAGGGACAGACGGTCCTTCGTGGAGATCGGATACCCCAAGGAACGAAGTGGATACATGTAGGAAACAACACACGTGTTGAAGTGAAAGGCGTTGGGACGTGCAAGCTCGTCTTGGACAATGGCCGCACTATCCTACTTCATGATGTTCTCTTCGCTCCGGATATTCGAAGGAATATTATATCTGTGTTCGTTTTAATGGGTCTTGGTTATAGTTGGTTCTTTCATAGTTGTAATGTGGACTTGTCTTGTAATAATTCTTTAATTGGTTCTGGGTATGTTTTCAAAGGATTTGTTGTATTAAATATAATGTATGATTCCTCATTTTATAATGAAAATTTCCTTGTTGCAAATTCATCAAATTATGAGTCAGATGTAATTTGTTGGCATGCAAGGCTTGGTCACATTGGACCAACACGAATGGATAGACTTGCCAAACGTGGCCTTCTATCCAATGTTTCAAAGGTCGAAATGTCGACTTGCGAACATTGCCTTGTAGGGAAATCTTGTCGCAAGCCATTTGGAACCGGCACAAGGGCCGAGGTTCCATTACAGCTCATCCATTCGGACATATGTGGTCCGACGAATGTCAAGACAAGACGCGGGAAGTCCTATTTCATCACTTTTATTGATGACTTCACCCGATTCAGTCATATCTATTTGATATCCCACAAAAGTGAAGCATTAACCTGTGAGTTTGGTGGAAAATCAATTAGATCGCAAGATTAAGGTCTTGCGAACCGATAGAGGAGGTGAATACCAATCAACAAGTTTTAAGGAACTTTGTGATGAAAAAGGCATAGTTCATCAGGTAACTATGCCTTATACTCCGCAACAAAATGGTGTTGCAGAAAGGAGGAATATGACTTTAATGGAAATGGTCCGTTCAATGATAGCGCAAGCCAACTTGCCAATCACCTTTTGGGGTGATGCATTATTGACGGCTGCTTTCATCTTGAACCGCGTACCCTCGAAATCAGTTAGCTCCACTCCTTATGAGTTGTGGAACCAAAGGTCTCCTGACTTAAGCATTTTAAAAACCTTGGGGATGTGCATCTTATGCACATATTTCCTCCCATAAGTATGGCAAACTTGGGCCAAGGGGGAGGAAATGTATCTTTATACGATACGCAGAAAACTCCAAAGGTTATGTTTTCATTGGTCAGGAAGACAATGGAGGTCTAATTGAATTTGAGTCGAGGGATGTCACTTTCTTGGAAAACGAGTTTCCAAGACAGGGCGAGATAAGTCAGGACTTATGTAACGCCCCGCTTCCCAAAAGACACCGGAAGCGAGAGCGTTACGCGGTCCGCTTAAACTGGAGCGGCGACGCTCGAGTTCAATAAGCGTCTGTGTTTAAAATACAGATGAGGTCCTTGCAACTACCATTCAGAAATAATAAGAAAACACAACCAGCACAGATATAGCCACATCCAGAAATAAAGTTCGTACACAGAGTTTAACAATGCCACAGCTGGGCTAAAAGTAGCAACAAGAAAAGTAACGTACTCGAAAGTAACTACAACGACAAAAGGAACTAAGAAAAAGCAGTAAAGGTGTCGGGGTCCACTAGTCCTCTGCTGGGAGAGGCTCTGTGTCAGGTGCGAACTCCTGACTCTCCAACTCCGGCGTCTCGTACTGGTCCTCCTGGTACTCGAGCTCTGAACCTGACATACATCCACAAACATGAGTGTATGTCAGCTAGGGGTCTGCAAGAAGGGTTAGCATCCCAAGGCGAAGTATATAACAAGTATATGAAATTTTAGAAGCATTTAATAAAGAAGGAACAACTGCAGCTATTAACATTTAATATTTCGAAGCAGAAAGAAACAATCCTAGCATGCAGTTCTAGTCGATGGCAAGTTTAAAGTTAATTTCTCAGAGTTTGTCAACATTTCAATATTCACGATGACTAAGTTAGCGTTCAATGACCATGTCAAGACTTCACATCTAATCTAGGGTTCTCGCCTTTAGGTCGTGATGAGAAGGTCGTTCCTCTCACGGGGGCTTACCGTGATTGACACTAACCCACCGCGTCGGGTGGTGTTCTTGAGGAGAGTACCTTTCATACGCCCAGTGGCCGCTCAACCCTAACCCCACCCAAAATGTTTTGCCGGAACACGAGCCGGCCTAGTCGACTCACACGACATCACGAATTCACGATTCCGCCTTCGAGGCGCACGATTTCACGATGTCCAAACTGTTAAACATGTCAAGACTCACTGAATTTCATTGTTATCAAATTTGTGTTTTATGGTGACAATTCTGGAAGGCGGAAGCGGGTCGAACGACCGGTTCCGTAATTTCCAATAATGACGATTTCGCCCTTTTCGTTCAATTTGCTACAGAAACAATTTCTTTCTCTAGTTGTTTAAATTGGGGATATATCGTATGATATACCGTTGGATCCCAATTTTCGTCCTAATCATTATGGTGTCACTTTCCTACGTTATTTCACGTCACAATTTCAGGGTTTTCAGCAATACATGAAGGCGGCGTAAACGTGCCGAAACTTCTAAAATTCATAACAAATTTTATACTCGCCTGTTTTTGGCGTTCTTTGCGTCGTTGGATTCGTCTCGACGAGTACTACGCCGTGGAGTGTTTGGTTCGCTGTTTTGGCAGAGCACAAAATCAGAAATATCGTTTTTCAGTTCAGGTCAGATTCGTACAAGCTCCTACGACGTCTAATCAACGTGTTTTATTAGGTTTTTCTACTTTACGGTGTGGGTTATGAGTTTTAGGGGATAGATCTACCAACCTGGAGTGAAGCGTGGGATCGGGTGACGCCAACGAGCCGTGGCGACGCGCAAAACTCCAAAACAGCGAGCGTCAAGCGTCGGGTGGTGCGTTCTCGTCAGATCCGGGGCCGTCAACGTCAGATCTGAGTCGAGCAGTGTGTGCACGCGGCCTGGAGGCTTGTTGCGGCCTGTGGGAGTGCTGTCTTGGGAAACTCGGTCTGCGGGTTGGACGCGGCTGAGAAGGATCCGCGGCCTGTGGTGGGTTGCGGTTTGTGGAGGCCGGACTGGGGGTGTTGGCCGTGGGGAGGAGGAGCAGGCCACGGCCTGGAGGGAGGAGGCCGGCCTAGTGTGATAGAAGAAGAAGGAGGAGGAGGAGGGAGGCTATGGCGGCAGTGGGGGTGTTGGTTGATCTCGGAGAAGGAGGAGAACGGGAGGAGAAGGCCAGCGGTCTGTGCGTGGAGGGAGGCCGGGCTGTGGTGTTGAGGGGAAGTCGGCGGCTGAGGGTTGATAGGGTTTAGACTAGGGTTTTTTAAAAGAATAGGAGGCCTAGGCTAGTATTTAATAGGGGAAGGCTGCGGGTTGTTTTGCTGCGGCTGTGGATGGTTAGGGGCTAGGGTTTATCATATAGATAGAGCTAGGCTTAGGTTAAAAGAGAAACTAGAGTGTACTTTTATAGAAATATCATGTAGGGGGGGCACGTGATGAGTTGCAAGAACAAAAGAGCCCAACCCAGGTTGCGGCTGTGCTAGACCTTAGGGTTTTGCTTTGTATTATTTTTTATTTTTATTTTTGTGTATGCCTAAGTTCTATAATATATATCTAGGGTTTTTAATAAGGAATGGGGAGATGTGGGTTCGGCTGTGTAGTTTAGGCTTCATTTATAGGAAAATAGTGTAGGGGTTATATAATGCCTAGGTTGTAATTAAATAGGAACATTGATAATAATAACAATAATAATAATAATAATATATAACTAAGTGCCACAACATGACAATAATAATCATAAGACAAATTAACTAAGTGTCATACAAAAATAATAAGGACTTTGATAATAATAATAACAATTATAATAACAAATAACAATGATAATAATAAACGATAAGAATTCAACTTTGCATCATAGAACAATAATAGAAATATTCAACATGGTAGATTGGCACGTGCACCGAGGCAGATATGTTGATACGGTCACAGGCGAAAATAACCGGTAGAGAAAATACAGTTAATGCCACTGATAAAAGCCGGTTGTTACATCCTACCCACCTTAAGGAAAATTCCGCCCTCGGAATTCCTAAAAATCACTGATCAGGGAAGAGGTGGGGGTAACGTTCTCTCATCTCATCTTCTCTCTCCCAGGTGGACTCCCCTGGCGAGCCGTGTCGCCACATCACCCTAACAAGATCGATAGTCTTGTTTCGGAGTGATTTCTGACGTCTGTCGAGAATCTGCACTGGCTGCTGATCATACGTCAGATCTGGACGAACGGTGATCTCAGAGTAGTCAACAGCGTGAGATGGGTCGCTGATGTACCGACGAAGCTGAGACACATGGAAGACGTCGTGAACACCTTCCAAAGATGGCGGCAAGGCTAAGCGGTATGCTACCTCGCCAACTCTCTCCAGAACATCGAAGGGTCCGATGTATCTCGGGCTGAGCTTGCCACGTTTCCCAAAGCGAATCACTCCGCGATTCGGAGAAATTTTCAGGAACACATGGTCTCCCGGCTGAAACTCCAGGGGTCGCCGTTTAGCATCAGCCCAATGCTTATAACGGTCCTGAGCAATCCGAAGCTTGTCCCTGATATCTCGAACAACGTCCACAGCTTCAACAATCAACTCTGGTCCCAATAACTCTCTATCTCCAACGTCGTCCCAGCTCAGGGGCGAACGACACTTCCTCCCATAGAGAGCAGCAAAAGGCACCATGCCAATGCTTGCCTGATAACTGTTGTTGTAGGAGAATTCCACCAGGTGTAGATGATCCTCCCATGACCCCTTGAAATCTAGCATGCAAGCTCTCAGCATGTCCTCCAGAATCTGAATGGTCCGCTCTGACTGGCCATCCGTCTGCGGGTGATACGCAGTGCTGAACTTCAGACTGGTACCAAGATTGGTCTGCAGACTCTTCCAGAACTGAGACGTGAACCTCGTATCGCGATCGGATACAATGCTCACAGGGACTCCATGCAAACGCACGATCTCCTACACAACAAATTCACATCACTATTGATACTAGAAAGGAAATACGAAAGGATGAGTCAGATCATTACCTCCATATATTTCCTAGCCAGTATTTCCGTCGGTTGTCCTACTCGGAACGGTATGAAGTGCGCAGACTTGGTCAGCCGATCGACGATGACCCAGATTGCGTCATTCTGTTTGGTGCTCCGAGGTAGGCCAGTCACAAAATCCATCGTGATGTGCTGCCATTTCCACTCCGGAATAGGCAGGGGCTGTAGTAGTCCGGCCGTGCGATGATGTTCAGCCTTCACCTGCTGACACACCAGGCATTTGGCAACACTCCATGCCACACTTCTTTTCATCCCGTGCCACCAGAAATTCCGACGAAGATCCTTGTACATCTTCGTACCTCCAGGATGAATGGAGTAAGGCGAGCTGTGAGCCTCATTCATCAACTCTTCTCTGATATCTCCTGCAGGAACGCAGATCCTACTGCCATACCTCAAAGATCCATCCTCGTGAATCAGAAAATCTGTCCGGAGTCCGGCTTCGACCTGCTCTCTGATCTTCCCCAACTTCGCATCACCAGCCTGAGCACTCTTGATCCGATCAACAATCGTCGACTGAATCTGCATGTTCATCAACGATGAAGTGACTCCGGGAAGAACAGCTTCAACATCCATCTCTCGCAAATCCTGCTGTAATCTCCACTCGGCTGTGAGAATCATCACCTCTGGCAGTCGGCTCAAGGCGTCCGGTACGACATTCACCTTCCCTGGATGATACTGAAGGTCGATGTCATAATCTGCCATCAACTCCAACCATCTGCGCTGTCTCATATTCAGCTCCTTCTGAGTAAATATGTATTTCAAACTTTTGTGATCGGTGAATATGTTCACCTTCTCACTAAGCAAGAAATGACGCCAAATCTTCAGCGCGAAAATGACAGCGGCGAGTTCCAAATCATGGGTTGGATAATTCTTCTCATGAACTTTCAACTGTCGCGAAGCATACGCAACTACATGGTTGTGCTGGTGCAAAACACAACCAAGTCCCTTCCCCGATGCATCACAGAAGATCTCGAAGCCTCCGCTTCTATCCGGAATAGCTAAGATCGGTGCAGTCGTCAGTCTCTCCTTCAAGGTGCTGAAAGCCTGCTCACAAGATTCTGACCAACTGAACTTGACATCCTTCCGGGTCAACCTCGTCATCGGCTCAGCTATCCTCGAGAAATCCCTGATAAATCTGCGGTAGTAGCCAGCCAATCCGAGGAAACTCCTGATGTCCGAAGCTGACCGCGGTGTAGGCCAATCACTGACTGCTCTGACCTTCTCTGGATCCACTGAGATGCCGGCTCCTGATACTACATGTCCAAGAAATGCAATTCTGTCCAGCCAGAATTCGCATTTGCTGAACTTGGCATATAGTCGATGACGGCGGAGCGTCTCCAATACCAATCTCAAATGTTCTGCATGCTCTTCCTCGCTCCTCGAATACACCAGGATGTCATCTATAAAAATCACCACGAACTTGTCGAGGAAGTCGTAAAAGATGAGGTTCATGAGGTTCATGAACACAGCAGGAGCGTTGGTCACACCGAATGGCATGAAAACGAATTCATAGTGCCCGTACTTGGTCCGGAAAGCTGTCTTGGGCACGTCATCCTTTTTGACTCTGACTTGATGGTATCCGCTCCGAAGGTCCAGCTTCGAGAACACCTTCGATCCACCAAGCTGATCGAAGATATCGTCAATACGGGGCAGCGGGTACTTGTTCTTCACGGTGATCTGATTCAGCTCCCGGTAGTCGATACACATCCTCCTCGATCCGTCTTTCTTCTTCACCAGCAAGACGGGTGCACCCCAGGGAGACACGCTGGGATGAATAAAACCCTTCTGTAGCAGCTCGTCTAACTGCTTCCTCAGCTCCTCTAGCTCAGCAGGAGCCATGCGGTACGGTGCCTTAGAAATTGGTTGAGCTCCTGGCATCAGATCAATGCCGAACTCCAATGCTCGATCAGGCGGCAAACCAGAAATGTCCTCAGGAAAGACATCCTCGAAGTCTCGCACTACAGCTGGCTTCTCCGGCTCTGCTATCATAGATGCAACTGTCAATCTGTACGGCTGGGCCCTGAACTTGACAGGTCCAAGCGAACGTCTTCCGCTGACGAACTCGAATACCGGATGGCCAGGGATTTCAAACACCACTTTCTTCCGGTGGCAGTCGATCGTGGCATAAAAAGCCCCTAACCAATCAATGCCGAGAATCGCATCGAAATTGGGTAGGTCGTGGACGATGAAATCTGCATACAATTCGTGTCCACTAACCACCAATGGGCAAGGTCTACAACCAAGTGCAACCTTCACCATGCCATTCCCAGTCGTGATGTTCCAACACTTGGGGAGTGTGTAGGTGGGGATCGCGTGTTCGACTACGAACTTCCGTGACAGGATGCACATGGAAGCTCCAGAGTCGAACAGGGTCAGGGCAGGGTGAGAAGAAACTAGGATAATACCTAAGGGGTACAAGCAACTATATCAAACAAGGAAACTAACTAATCAAACATAAATGCAGAAAATTAAAGACTAGGTCAAGGGTTACCTGTGATCACGTCGTCAACAGCTTCAGCCTCAACGACTGTCATGGTGTAAGCTCGACGCGCCGGGGGTTTGGCCTGCTGAAAGGCTCGCTCCTGCGGTACCAGAGGTGGTCCCCGCTGTCCAGGTGCAGGCACTGGTCTCTGAGCAGGTCCAGGCACAGGCGCTGTCCGCTGAACAGGTCCAGTCGCTCCAGCAGTCATAGGTCGAGTACCTCGGGGGCAGTCCCTCGCAACATGAGCAGACGATCCACAAACCAAACACTGATTCAGCATCTTCCTGCAGTCCTTCTTCAGATGGCCAAGCTTGCCGCAGAAGTGGCAAGTCTGCTCAGCTCGGTTGATAACAGGTGCGGCTGGCCTCTTGAACTGGGTGGTCTGGACTGGACGTACACCAGGCCTAGGTGCACTCCTCTGCATCTCCATCGGGCGCTTGCCCGCCTGTCGGGCCTTCTTCAGATTGGCCACGTGCTCCTGATTCTTCGCAGCCACCAGAACCTCCTCATGAGTAGAAAAAGTATTCCCGGACAGCACACTCTGAATGTCCAGGTCCAAGCCCTGCAGGAAACGGTGTGCACAATCCTCAGGTTCTTTCACCATGGCAGGGGCATAGCGGCTCAGCATGGTGAACTCCGCCTCGTACTCGTCAACGGTCATAGTACCCTGCTCCAGGTTGATGAAGCGACTCTCCATCATTCGCTTCGCCGACTTGGGAAAATACTGGGCGTCAAATCTCTTGCTGAAAGTATCCCATGAAATCGGCTTGGTCAGCCTAGCTTCCTCCGCAGTCCACCAACTGCGGGCATTATCAGTCAGCTGCTTTCTGGCAAGTTCCACCCATTCATCTTTGTGGATTCGGGCAAGGCCCAAATCATCCTCAGTGCTCTGACGCCACTCTTCGGCCGCTAGCGGGCCCTCCCGTCCGGAGAAACTCTTCGGACGCATCTCTCTGAACTGCTTGGCTCCAGGAGCTGGTGCAGCTGGCGCAGCTGGCGCAGCTGGTGCAGCCTGGCGTCCCTGCTGGACTAGATGATGCTGAACCTCCAGCATATCCCTCATAACTCCCAGCATCTGGCGGATGTCGTCCTCTCCGCCTCCGACAGCTCCGGTTCCGTTTCCGGCTCCGGCTCCGGCTCCGTGTCGGGTGATGCGTCTTCCGGACATCCTGCAAAAGAGGAAGAGAGCCCGAGTTAATCCCATGTATATGATTACTCTAGATGTTTGGCTAATGATAAATGTTCTCATTATTTTGAATTTCGCAGTTGCAAGTGACCTGCATGGGCCACCACTAAAACCTGTAACGCCCCGCTTCCCAAAAGACACCGGAAGCGAGAGCGTTACACGGTCCGCTTGAACTGGAGCGGCGACGCTCGAGTTCAATAAGCGTCTGTGTTTAAAATACAGATGAGGTCCTTGCAACTACCATTCAGAAATAATAAGAAAACACAACCAGCACAGATATAGCCACAACCAGAAATAAAGTTCGTACACAGAGTTTAACAATGCCACAGCTGGGCTAAAAGTAGCAACAAGAAAAGTAACGTACTCGAAAGTAACTACAACGACAAAAGGAACTAAGAAAAAGCAGTAAAGGTGTCGGGGTCCACTAGTCCTCTGCTGGGAGAGGCTCTGCGTCAGGTGCGAACTCCTGACTCTCCAACTCCGGCGTCTCGTACTGGTCCTCCTGGTACTCGAGCTCTGAACCTGACATACATCCACAAACATGAATGTATGTCAGCTAGGGGTCTGCAAGAAGGGTTAGCATCCCAAGGCGAAGTATATAACAAGTATATGAAATTTTAGAAGCATTTAATAAAGAAGGAACAACTGCAACTATTAACATTTAATATTTCGAAGCAGAAAGAAACAATCCTAGCATGCAGTTCTAGTCGATGGCAAGTTTAAAGTTAATTTCTCAGAGTTCGTCAACATTTCAATATTCACGATGACTAAGTTAGCGTTCAATGACCATGTCAAGACTTCACATCTAATCTAGGGTTCTCGCCTTTAGGTCGTGATGAGAAGGTCGTTCCTCTCACGGGGGCTTACCGTGATTGACACTAACCCACCGCGTCGGGTGGTGTTCTTGAGGAGAGTACCTTTCATACGCCCAGTGGCCGCTCAACCCTAACCCCACCCAAAATGTTTTACCGGAACACGAGCCGGCCTAGTCGACTCACACGACATCACGAATTCACGATTCCGCTTTCGAGGCGCACGATTTTGACGATGTCCAAACTGTTAAACATGTCAAGACTCACTGAATTTCATTGTTATCAAATTTGTGTTTTATGGTGACAATTCTGGAAGGCGGAAGCGGGTCGAACGACCGGTTCCGTAATTTCCAATAATGACGATTTCGCCCTTCTCGTTCAATTTGCTACAGAAACAATTTCTTTCTCTAGTTGTTTAAATTGGGGATATATCGTATGATATACCGTTGGATCCCAATTTTCGTCCTAATCATTATGGTGTCACTTTCCTACGTTATTTCACGTCACAATTTCAGGGTTTTCAGCAATACATGAAGGCGGCGTAAACGTGCCGAAACTTCTAAAATTCATAACAAATTGTATACTCGCCTGTTTTTGGCGTTCTTGGTGTCGTTGGATTCGTCTCGACGAGTACTACGCCGTGGAGTGTTTGGTTCGCTGTTTTGGCAGAGCACAAAATCAGAAATATCGTTTTTCAGTTCAGGTCAGATTCGTACAAGCTCCTACGACGTCTAATCAACGTGTTTTATTAGGTTTTTCTACTTTACGGTGGGGGTTATGAGTTTTAGGGGATAGATCTACCAACCTGGAGTGAAGCGTGGGATCGGGTGACGCCAACGAGCCGTGGCGACGTGCAAAACTCCAAAACAGCGAGCGTCAAGCGTCGGGTGGTGCGTTCTCGTCAGATCCGGGGCCGTCAACGTCAGATCTGAGTCGAGCAGTGCGTGCACGCGGCCTGGAGGCTTGTTGCGGCCTGTGGGAGTGCTGTCTTGGGAAACTCGGCCTGCGGGTTGGACGCGGCTGAGAAGGATCCGCGGCCTGTGGTGGGTTGCGGTTTGTGGAGGCCGGACTGGGGGTGTTGGCCTTGGGGAGGAGGAGCAGGCCACGGCCTGGAGGGAGGAGGCCGGCCTAGTGTGATAGAAGAAGAAGGAGGAGGAGGAGGGAGGCTATGGCGGCAGTGGGGGTGTTGGTTGATCTCGGAGAAGGAGGAGAACGGGAGGAGAAGGCCGGCGGTCTGTGCGTGGAGGGAGGCCGGGCTGTGGTGTTGAGGGGAAGTCGGCGGCTGAGGGTTGATAGGGTTTAGACTAGGGTTTTTTTAAAAGAATAGGAGGCCTAGGCTAGTATTTAATAGGGGAAGGCTGCAGGTTGTTTTGCTGCGGCTGTGGATGGTTAGGGGCTAGGGTTTATCATATAGATAGAGCTAGGCTTAGGTTAAAAGAGAAACTAGAGTGTACTTTTATAGAAATATCATGTAGGGGGGGCACGTGATGAGTTGCAAGAACAAAAGAGCCCAACCCAGGTTGCGGCTGTGCTAGACCTTAGGGTTTTGGTTTGTATTATTATTATTTTTTTTTTGTAGGCCTAAGTTCTATAATATATATCTAGGGTTTTTAATAAGGAATGGGGAGATGTGGGTTCGGCTGTGTAGTTTAGGCTTCATTTATAGGAAAATAGTGTAGGGGTTATATAATGCCTAGGTTGTAATTAAATAGGAACATTGATAATAATAACAATAATAATAATAATAATATATAACTAAGTGCCACAACATGACAATAATAATCATAAGACAAATTAACTAAGTGTCATACAAAAATAATAAGGACTTTGATAATAATAAGAACAATTATAATAACAAATAACAATGATAATAATAAACGATAAGAATTCAACTTTGCATCATAGAACAATAATAGAAATATTCAACATGGTAGATTGGCACGTGCACCGAGGCAGATATGCTGATACGGTCACAGGCGAAAAGAACCGGTAGAGAAAATACAGTTAATGCCACTGATAAAAACCGGTCGTTACAACTTATCTCTATTTGAGATTAATGATCAAGAAGGATTACCTCATTCGAGTGGGAGAATTCTTGGTGAAGATGAAAATACGTTTCAACATTCACTAATGGATGATACGAATGATGCGAATCCTATTCCATACGGGAATAATGATCCAAGTGGGAGCATTTCTAACGACATTCCAAGTGGGAGTAATATTATAATTGATCTAAATTCGAGTCAACAAGGACTTGAAGAATCTCAAATACGACGTAGTAGTCGTACAAGGTTAGCTCCTCTAAGATTTGAGGATGAATTCCCACGAACCTTTATGACTTTACTACAAGAAGATGACGAGCCTGCTACTTTCAAACAGGCCGTATCATGCCCTGCAAAAGACAAATGGATAGAAGCGATGAAGGAGGAATTATAATCCATGAAAGTTAACCAAGTCTGGGACTTGGTTGACTTACCCAGAGGACGTAGAGCTATTGGGAACAAATGGGTTCTCAAGATCAAGCATAAGGCTGATGGCTCTATAGACAGATATAAAGCTCGCCTTGTCGCAAAAGGTTTTACGCAATAGGAAGGGATAGACTACGAAGAGACCTTCTCACCTATTGTTCGTTTTACCTCGATTCGCTTGATTCTGGCTTTGGTAGCTTGCTTAGACCTCGAATTACATCAAATGGATGTAAAGACTGCCTTTCTCAATGGAGAATTGGACGAGGAGATCTATATGGAACAACCAACAGGGTTTGTAAAAGAAGGAAACGAACATAAGGTTTGTAAACTTCGTAAGTCCATATATGGTCTTAAACAATCCTCGAGGCAATGGTATATACGATTTCAAGAAGTTGTCTTATCAAATGGTTTTTCCATGCTTGATGAAGATAACTGTGTATATATCAAGAGGATCAAAAGCAAGTATGTTATTATGTCTCTATATGTAGATGACATTTTAATAGCCGGAAATGACAATGGCTTTGTGATGGATATCAAGGCTTGGCTTTCATCTGTATTTGAGATGAAAGACATGGAAGAGATCGATCGTAAGGCTGGAGGCAACTCCCCCAGCAGGCCGACCCACTCCTTCGACGACCGTAAGTCGAGGGGCAACTCTCCTTGCAACTAAACAAATATATTGGTCGTAAGTCTAGGGGTCATTCCCTCAACTGGCCGACCCACTCCTTCGTCGGTCGTAAGTCAAGGTGCAACTCCCATTGCAACCAAACGAGCAGATCAGTCGTAAGGCTAGGGGCCACTCCCCCAGCTGGCCGACCCACTCCTTCGGCATCCGTAAATCAAGGGGCAACTCCCCTTGCAACCGAACGAACAGATCGGTCGTAAGGCTGGGGGCCACTCCCCCAGCTTGCTGACCCACTCCTTCGTAGGCCATAAGTCGAGGAGCCACTTTCTTTGCCACCGACCGAACAGATCGGTCGTAAGGCTGTGGGCCACTCCCTTAGCTAGCCGACCCACTCCTTCTATCGGTCGTAAGTCGAGGGGCCACTCCCCTTGCCACCGAACGAACAGATCGGTCGTTCCTTTTCCAATTATGATGGGATAACCCCTTGAATAAAAGAATGATCAATAATATTAATGTATATTTCCTTCTACTTAGACTGATAGATCTAAGGGAAATTGCTCTATCTTTAATTCAAAGAGAAGATACATCTGGATGCAATGTTGATTCAGAAAGACCTAACCCTTACGGAATTGGTAAAAAAGGAATATTTATTATCAAACCATTTCGTCTATCTATGAAGAGTGATGGAAAATATATTATATATCAAACCATAGATATTTCATTCGTTGACAAGAATAAGCACCAAATTAATGGAAAATGCATAATAAAAAATACCTATGTCGATAAAAAGAATTTTGATAGATCCGTTACACAACACGGCAATACACTTGAATAGAAACAAAAATCATTATGATTTCTATGTTCCTGAAAATATTCTATCTCCCAGACGTCGTCGAGAATTGAATCTGATTTGTTTTAATTCCAGAATTGGCATGAAAAGTGATTTGATCGATGGGATTTGGTATGATACTTATGAGATTGATATTCAAATATTTCTTCTTAGAACATATTGATTTGACCCCATAAGCAGGACCACCAATAGTATGTTGCCGCCAAAAGTAGAATCTCCTAATTGTTCCAGAGCAACTAAAAAGAGATTCTTTAACAAGAAAGAATGCAGTTCAGATGTATGATACATATCCAGAAGTTGTTGCAAGGAGTGGGTCGGTCGTAAGTCGAGGGGCAACTCCCCTCGCAACCGAACGAACGGATCTGCCGTAAGGATGTGGGCAACTCCCCCAGCTGGCCGACCAACTCCTTCATCAGCCGAAAGTCGAGGGGCCACTCCCCTTGCCACCTAACAAATGGATCGGTCGTAAGACTGGGGTCAACACCCCCAGCTGGTCGACCCACTGCTTTTTTCGGTCGTAAGTCGAGGGGCCACTCCCCTCGCCACCGAACGAACGAATCGATCATAAGGCTGAAGGCCACTCCGCCAGCTGGCCAACCCACTCCTTCGTCGGCCGTAAGTCGAGGAGCAACTCCCCTCGCCACCGTACGAACATGTTGGACGTAAGGCTGGAGGCCACTCTCCCAGCTGGCCGACCCACTCCTTCGTTGGTCATAAGTCGAGGGGCAACTCCCCTTGCCACTGAACGAACAGATCGGTCGTAGGAATATTGCAAACAGATCGGTCGTAAGGCTGGGGAAACTGTAGGATCCTGACAAAACAAGGACGTTAGGATCGAATAATAAAGTCGAGACTTACGCTTGCGTACGCGGCACTGTAATCTCGGTACTTCGCCCTCGGATTCGCCACAACGGTCGATACTTCGTCACGGAGGATCGAAGCAGAGTTTCACCGCCCAAATCTCTAACTAGAAGAGGATTTTAATGGAAGGTAGAAGAAGAACATAAGATGCCTTATGCAAACTTATGGCATGGAAAGTGTGGAATGAATGCCTTACCCTTGGGTCCTATTTATAGGCTATATGGGTGGTTATTGTAGGAAATAACCAATTATAAGCTTATTAGCCTATATTAGCACATTCATTTATCCTCTTCTTCATTCACTTATCAAGTGCCTTTATGCACTTATAAAGTGACTTTTTCCACTTATCGAGTGGCTTTTTCCACTTATCGAGTGGTCCTTTTCACACGAGAAAAGGTTCCCTTCGTGCACGCGACATCTGAGGTCCGTATACCCTCATACATCCCCTCATGGGTGTATTCATGTCGTCCATATCCAACATCTCCCACTCACACTTGAGGGGATTGTAAGGAAACATCTTTTCCTTTAACTCTTCTGTTTATCATACCGAGAAATAGGCTGTGTGACCGTCATGCGCATAGAGTCCGCTGTTGTGCACTTGTTAGAGATACACAACACCCCTCGATGTGCAAAGTTGAGTAGTTCAACGCATGCTTTACCCTAGATTATTTCTTCACATTTCTTATACTTTATATTCAACAATTGAATCCCATCTGGATTACAATTGGCTGGCCAGCTTTGAATCTCTAAAGTCCAAATGTGAATATGAAATTTAATCTTCCTCTTCTTGCGATTCTTTTGATCTTGACTTGACTCGCTTTTCTAACATGCCCCGCCGGACCGAATTAACCATAGTCCATAAGCAACATGCTAAGATAGCAATCACCCAGTCAAATCTTAAGGAACCAATTAGAGTCCATAAGGGTAACGAGTTAAGACCCATGTGGTCTTTGGGTCTCACATAATAGTAAACACAATTACTATTCTAACCCAATGGTCAAAATGCATACGTAGTATGAATACGTATTACAACATCACTCCTTTCCCAGGGAGCGTATGTCTTAATGATGTTGTAAGGATGATAACCAGACACCACAATGTCTGACTTTGAGTCCCTTTTACTACTCAAATAATCTTCTGGACTCACATCCCGCATAAGACAGATAGGATTTCAAAATCATCTTAGATCTTTTGAAAGCATACATATGATGCAGATCTTTCATACGACCATTTTGTTTAAGTCATGACTCTAAATCGTCCTTCTGACGATTTTGACTTTAAACAGGTCTCATCTTTATTTTACCCGTCTGATAAAATAAAGGCGGTTGCTCATGTGAGAGAGCCAACCTTAATCTGTCCGACATACTAGAAATCAGCTGAGATTTCAAAAAAATGTACACAAACATTTCTAAAGAAATTCATATGCAATGTTGAAAAGAACTTATTCTTTTATTAAATTTGATCATTTACAGACATGGGAATTTACATTGGTACAACTCAGCTCTTACGCAATCCTTGAGATGATAAGTGTTTGTAAAACACATCTCTGGGGATCGCCTTCATAAGCGGATCTGCTATCATCTCATGCGTAGATATGTACCTTATGTCTACCTTCTTGGTCTTGTCATAGTCTTTTGCAAGTCTGCAGTTCCTTTAAGATACTGCATTATCCTCTTAACCGCTTTCCAGTGTTCTTGCCCTGGGTTGGATTGGTAACGACTTACCATTCCAACGGAAAAATAGATGTCCGGTCTTGTACGCATCTTAGCGTATATAAGACTACCAACTGCACTGGAATATGAAACTTTTTCCATAATTTCCTTTTCCTTTTGGTTCTTTGGACATGATTTCAGACATAAATTATCGTACTTGCTTATAGGAGTATCAATGGACTTGCAGTCCTGCATATTAAAACGTTCTAAAACCTTCTTTATATAAGTCTCCTGTGAAAGAGAAAGAAGTTTCTTCGAACGATTCCTTGAAATCTTAACTCCAAGGATATATGCGGCTTCTCCCATGTCTTTCATCAAAAACTGATGAAAGCCAAGCCCTGATATCCATCACAAAGCCCTTGTCATTTCTGGCTATTAAAATGTCATCTACATATAGAGACATAATAACGTACTTGCTCTTAATCCTCTTGATATATACGCAATATCTTCATCAAGCATGGAAAAACCATTTGATAAGACAACTTCTTGAAATCGTATATACCATTGCCTCAAGGATTGTTTAAGACCATATATGGACTTACGAAGTTTACAAACCTTATGTTCGTTTCCTTCTTTTACAAACCCTGTTGGTTATTCCATATAGATCTCCTCGTCTAATTCTCCATTGAGAAAGGCAGTCTTTACATCCATCTGATGTAATTCGAGGTCTAAGCAAGCTACCATTGCCAGAATCAGGCGAATCGAGGTAAAACGCACAACAGGTGAGAAGGTCTCTTCGTAGTCTATCCTTTCCTATTGCGTAAAACCTTTCGCGACAAGGCGAGCTTTATATCTGTCTATAAAGTCATCAGCCTTATGCTTGATCTTGAGAACCCATTTGTTCCCAATTGCTCTACGTCCTCTGGGTAAGTCAACTAAGTCCCAGACTTGGTTAACTTTCATGGATTCCAATTCCTCCTTCATCGCTTCCATCCATTTGTCTTTTGCAGGGCATGATACGGCCTGTTTAAAAGTAGCGAGCTCGTCATCATCTTGTAGTAAAGTCATAAAGGTTTGCAGAAATTCATTCTCAAATCTTAGAGGAGCCAACCTTGTACGACTACTACGTCGTATTTGAGATTCTTCAAGTCCTTGTTGACTTGAATTTAGATCAATTCTAATATCACTCCAACTTGAAATGTTGTTAGAAATGCTCCCACTTGGATCATTATTCCCATATGGAATAGGATATGCTCCCACTTGGATCATTATTCCCATATGGAATAGGATTAGCGTCATTCGTATCATCCATTGGTGAAGTTTGAAACGTATTTTCGTCTTCACCAAGAATTCTCCCACTCGAATGAGGTAATCCATCTTGATCATAAATCTCAAATAGAGATAAGTCCTGACTTACCTCGCCCTATCTTGGAAACTCGTTTTCCAAGAAAGTGACATCCCTCAGCTCAAATTCAATTAGACCACCATTGTCTTCCTGACTAACGAAAACATAACCTTTGGAGTTTTCTGCGTATCATATAAAGATACATTTCCTTCCCTTTGGCCCAAGTTTGCCATACTTATGGGAGGAAATATGTGCGTAGGATGCACATCCCCAAGGTTTTAAAATGTTTAAGTCAGGAGACCTTTGGTTCCACAACTCATAAGGAGTGGAGCTAACTGATTTCGAGGGTACGCGGTTCAAAATGAAAGTGGCCGTTAATAATGCATCACCACAAAAGGTAATTGGCAAGTTAGCTTGCGCCATCATTGAACAGACCATTTCCATTAAAGTCATATTCCTCCTTTCTGCAACACCATTTTGTTGAGGAGTATAAGGCATAGTTACCTGATGTACTATGCCCTTTTCATCACAAAGTTTCTTAAAACTTGTTGATTGATATCCACCGCCCCTATCGGTTCACAAGACCTTAATCTTTCGATCTAATTGATTCTCCACTAAACTCATATAGTTTTTAAAGCAGGTTAATGCTTCACTTTTGTGGGATATCAAATAGATATGTCCGAATTGAGTGAAATCATCAATAAAAGTGATGAAATAGGGCTTCCCGTGTCTTGTCTTGACATTCATTGGACCACATATGTCCGAATGGATGAGCTGTAATGGAACCTCGGCCCTTGTGCCGGTTCCAAACGGCTTGCGACAAGATTTCCCCACAAGGCAATGTTCGCAGGTCGACATTTCAACCTTTGAAACATTAGATAGAAGGCCACGTTTGGCAAGTCTATCCATTCGTGTTGGTCCAATATGACCAAGCCTTGCGTGCCAACAAATTATATCAGACTCATAATTCGAAGAATTTGCAACAAGGAAATTTTCATTACAATCAGAGGAATCATACATTGTATTTAATACAATAAATCCTTTAAATACATACCCAATACCAATTAAGGAATTATTACAACACAAGTCCACTTTACAATCATGAAAAAACCAGCTATAACCAAGACCCATTAACATGACCACAGATATTATATTCCTTCGAATATCTGGAGCGAAGAGAATATCATGAAGTAGGAGAGTGCGGCCGTTGTCCAAGACTAGCTTGCAAGTCCCAACGCCTTTCACCTCAACACGTGTGTTGTTTCCTACATAGATCCACTTCGTTCCTTGGGGTATCCGGTGATACTCCACGAAGGACCGTTTGTCCCTTGCTATGTGGTCGGTGGGACCTGAATCAATTATCCAAAATGGATTAGATTCCACAAGAAATATTGAACTAGAAACACATATGTAACTAGTATTACAAGTTACCTCGTCACCTCCACTCGTACACGAACGAGCATAGTGACCGAGCTTGTTGCACTTGAAGCACTTGATCTTCTTCAAGTCTTTCTTCTTGTGCCATTTCTTGTGCCCACCCTTATGTTTGGGTTTCTTGGTAGACTCGGGTTGCTTATTACGTTCATTAGAAGACTTCGAACGATCTTTATGTTTCTTTCCCCTGTTTGAGGAACTAGCAACCATGTGCACTTCTGCACTTGGCTTGGCAGCCGCAAGCCGCTCTTCCTCTAATTCGAGGTGCTTAGAAACATCGCTGAAAGTCTTGATGCTCTCATTATGAGTGAGATGCATCTTCATTTGGTCCCACCCATTTGGTAGGGAACGTATGACTGCTTGGATTTGTTGCTCATCAGTGAGCACATGACATGCATCCTTTAACTTTGAGATTAGATTCGCCATATGTCGCAGATGTTTTCCCATGGAATGATCTGGCCGTTTCTTGTATGAATCAAATCTTATAGTTAAAGAACAAAGTTTGGACACCGATGTGCCACCAAACTTCTCCTCATGCTTGGACCATATGTCCATGGCTAAGTCATGCTCTCGGAAGATGCGCATTATGTCATCAGCCATGCTGCTTAATAACGTAATGCGTGCTATCTTGTTCTTCCGAGACCAAGCATCAAAAGCTTCCTTGTCTCGTCTGTGTTGGGCCGTAGTGCCCAACTCGGTTTCAATCATTACGTTCTTTAGAGTTTCGAGCATTTCTTGCTCCTCTAAAACGTATTGTATCTTGATGGACCAAAGTTTGTAATTATCGCCGTTGAGTTTTTCACCTCTGTTTAACTCAGCGACGATATTCTTTGAAGCGGAAGACATTTTACTTTTAAAATGCTGCAAAAGACACAAAACCGAAGGTTTGATCAAAAACATTGCATTAAAAATTCTTTAAAATATAATTCCCACTTGAAATGATAATAGAATATCCCATTTGGATAGTTCTAATTTCAACTCCCACTTGGAATGATATTTATAATTTGATAAGTTACTTTCGAAAAATATTGAAGATGTTACTCTAGAATCGGAAAGGTCACTACGTTTCCAATCACCATCTAGAGTAACTTTCAACATTTCCACATCACTTTATCAAATAATAGTACTCTTATAGTACTTTGCAGCGGAAAAGCGTTTTTGAAAACGTATTTTTCAAAAATATTTTGCAAACGTATTTCGCAGGATTTTGAAAATGTATTTTTCAAATGCATTTTGCAAACGTATTTTGCAAGGCCTATACCCCATTATATGGTGTCATAGCCAAAATATTTCGACAATTCCCCGGCCATTGCCGGGGTCGTGCCGTGCCAAGGTCGAATTCATCTTCCTTCCGAAGTGAGAGTTGCCATCGCAACTTGGCCAAAGCCGGATCCCCCTTTGGGAAAAATGCGATATTCCAACTTAGTACCCTTATGATACTAGTGAAATGTACGGTAATCCCTTGCCATTTGTCGGGATAAGTCGTACTTGTTCCAAGGCCGGATCCCCCCTTTGGGGATTTTTCTGCAAGCCATCGTTGCCGGCTCCCGTATGGATCCAGGCGCTTCCCTCCGTATAGGAGAATTTTACCGCAGACGACTGTCGTTGGCCCCGTATGGGCTAGCCTTGCAGGTGGCCGGGGCCGAAATCATTGGCAAGGCCTCTGGCTGAATTGGTCGACCAAAAGTCCCGGATTGGTCGACCAATGCCGACCAAGGATCCGGCACCCCCCGACGGCCAAGGCCTCTGCCCTGGCCGAGGCTGGCCATAGGCCGGCCAAGGGCCTCTGCCCTGGCCAGCCAGGGGCCCTGGCCCCTCGGCCAGGGCCTCTGCCCTGGCCGAGGCTGGCCAGGGCTGGCCATGGCTTGGCCCTGGCCTCTGCCAGGGCCGGCCATGGCCCTGGCAGAGCCCAGGGCCGTCCAGGCTCTGCCCTGGCCTCTGCCAGGGCCAGCAGGGCCCTGGCAGAGGCCAGGGCGCCGGCCCTGGCCTTTGCCAGGGCCGGCAGGGCCCTGGCCCTGGCCTCTGCCAGGGCCAGCAGGGCCCTGGCTTCCAGCCAGGTCCGGCCAGGCCCCGGCTTAGCAGTGGCCAGGGCTCTCTGGCCCTGGCCGAGGCCGGCCAGGGCCGGCCCTGGCCTGGCCATGGCCTGCCTTGGCCTTTTGGTCTTGGCCGGCCATGGCCCATATGGCCATGGCCGGCCACCCCTTTGCATGGGGTTGCCGCACACCCCGTCGGAGGGGTGGCCGTGGTGGTTATTGGCCGTAGCCAACCCCCTCCGCATG